>CM024792.1:26394267-26424267 GCA_014281875.1 Nibea albiflora | reverse complement strand
CAAATCAGCAATGAAACATGGCCAAAAGTATGTGGACAGGGACGCCATCTGTGTGTGTGTGTGTGTGTTACCTCTGAGCTGACAGGGCTGAGGACGGGCGGAGGAGGAGGGGGAGTCGAGAAGGGGGGGACGGCCATCTGATTTATAGCATCTTCATTTCTACAGACAGGCAGACAGACAGACAGACAGACAGACAGACAGACAGACAGACAGACTCAGTTTTGGCCAAACATGAACTGAGGAACTGATGGAGTTTAATATTAATGCAGAGAAAGCAGCTTCACCACCTGAGGCCTCTCTCACACACACACACACACACACACACACACACACACTGAGCTGCAGCTCTGCAGTGCAGACACAGTTTGAGCTGCAGTAACACAGCAGCAGCTGCTGAAGTCTCGGTCAGCTTCTTTTTTCTTTTCCTGCTTCGTGTTGGAAAGAAAATCACATTTGAAGACGAGGAGTGGCGAGCTGCAGCGCTGCACGCTGGCTCGCCACACGCTGGCTCCACACGCTGGCTCCACGCGCTGGCTCCACGCGCTGGCTCCACGCACGGGTCACGACGGTCCTCCTTCACGCTATAGAAAAAGAAGGGCGAGCTGAGGGTTGCAATCAGCAGATGCTGCTGAATGCTACACCTTGGTGGAGGTGACACTGAATCATGTGACTGAGGTGTAGTTCATCATGGACGTGGTGTTTAGCGCTGCTCCTTCAGGTGAAGCTGACAAACATCCGCCCTCTCTCCTCTTTAATCTGCTGATCTGACGTCAGGCCGTCTGACTCTGTCTGCTGTCAAAGTTCATGGAGCTGCATGCTGATGTGGAGACAAAGACGGATGCTGATCAGACTTCCTGTCTGCCAGCAGCTGGTGACTCACTAACAGCTCCTGATGGGAGCATCACTGTGATCTAAACTAACAGCAGCTCCGTCGGGCCCGGCGGACACAGAAATGATGTTTATCACATCAGCGTCACGACGCCGACAACGAGCCTCGTGGGTAACGGAGCGGAAAGCCACTGAACCAACAACACGTCCCCGAAGTGTGCCGACGGACACGAGACAAGCGAGCAGGCGATGAGGGAGCCAGAACCGGAGCGGAGCACAGAGGACATCTGCTACGTGATGCCATATGGTCTGAACCCACCACGGAGGAGCCACCTGACGGGGGCTGCAGGGGGCGCTCTACTCTCTGTATGTGCAGCTGGTCAACACCTCCACCTTCACCTCCACCTCACTGTCGCCTTTGATACATAAAGCCTGTGGTAGTACTGATGATAGTACTACTTCAGCTAAACACCAATCATAACAAAGCATCAGTTAAATCAGCTGTCCATGTTTGTATTTGAGTCTGCAATGAGAAACAAATATTAACATTAATGTTGATGCTCCAGTCCTTCATAAAGACTCATGAGACACACAGCAGAGACACCCTGACTTCATCCAAACACACAGGATCCTACATTTCCCATAATCCCACTGGAGAGTGTTCCTGTGTGAAACCAATCAGAGCTAAGTGTCTCTGTAATCGAACTAAGCTGCACTGAAGTGAATTAAACAGCTGAAACTGAACTAATGTCCACATCTGTCCTCCAAACCTCGTCCTCTGTCTGTCCTGGGACCTCCTCCTCTCCTCCTCCTCCTCTCCTCCTCCTCTCCTCCTCTCCCATCATCACATTCCATCTGTGCCCAGGTACTGACCCGTTCCCAGTTACTGTTAATGTGTCCTTGGTGAAGGTGAGGCAGACAGGAAACAGGATTAATGGGTCAGTCAGTTACTTCCTGCTTCAGTCATGCAGGACAGACAGTGACAGACACACCTGAGCAGGTGAGTCAGGAGACCATGATGGACTGTGATCCACCACGACCCACCGTGATCCGTGACGGTGTGACAGAATGAGCTGAGCTGGGAACGTTTGATGAACGTTTGATGAACGTTTGATGAACGTTTCTTTATGATTATCTGATAAACTTCATCAGTATCATTCCACAGCACGAGATGACATCACGTGGTTGAACCAGGCCTGTTTCCATGGCGAGCACTCGAAGGCTCCGGCCTCGTCGACATCCCATCGCTCATTGCCGTGGCGACCTTTATCCAGAGATAAATCATTCAGCGATGGCCCGTGGACACAACTTTAACGAGATTTTGTCACCTGGCTGAACACAGCGAGCGCGGCGCTGTCCTCCCGCTCTGACACGACCCGATTCAATCAGAACCACCAGGAGGGGAAAAAACGTGGCCGTAACAGGAGGAAACGCCGACTGAACACCAGCACAGACTCAGAGGGGATCATGGGAAAAATCAGACCTGCACTGGAACACATGACGAACGCCTGGAGGAGTACTCCTGATGAAAAGTACTGAAGTTCAGTACATCTGTGAGGTATTTGTACTGCATTTATACTGACGAGGGTCCAGTGCGATCTGCATGCTGGTCCGTCTGACCCGGTTCAGGACTCCTCGACACGTGCGCGTGACGTTAACCATCGCTGCCAGCAGCTGTCAGGTCACTCATGACACACGGCGTGATGCTGACATCACATGACTAACAAGACACTGACTGCATGTTGACTAAGTGATCAGCTGATCAGCAAACAGGAAGTGGTGCCTCTCCGTGATCATGAGCAGGATGTTGACAGCAGTGAGGCGGCTCTGTGTCTCGGTGGTGATTTATGTCCAGTGTTGATGCGCGGGCGTCTCGTGAGGCCTGAACACAGGAAACAGCCATCAGTCAGACTGACGGAGGTCTTTAGCAGAGGCTGACAGCGCCATCCGTCTCCACCTGTCAGGCTGATGGTTAAATATTCAGCTCACTTCATTACGGACACGATAACCTCCTGATGCACTGCAGCTGACAGCGTCTGAGGGTTCATCCTCTGGAGAGCAGTCCATAGAGACCTGTGAGGTCATCAGCATCCCCCCACACATCCCCATTCATCCTCCGACTTTTTATCGAGACTATCGGGTAAAATCAGTCGAATGAAAACATGAAGACCAAAAAGTGTGATCATCCTCTCAGACTGGTCCTGCAGAATCCTGCAGATGAAATCTGGTCTGACAGAAAGACTAAAGGCTTTAGTCTTAATGAGAGCTCGGTGAAACACCTGCTGCAAATCAGTCCCTGAAGCTCAGGAGGAGAGTTTAATCTCCAGCTGCAGAGACTCCTTGTCCTCGGCTCCTCTCTACAGCAGCTTTTAATGTGAACTTTGTAGTTTCACTTTTCAGTCCCTGCTCTGGTTTCTGAGTCGGACCGGAGTCGAGCTAAACTCTGGGTGGAGAGCGGATCACATCATGTTCCAGCCGCAGAGAGAATCTCACTCCAGCTCTGTGTCAGATCGCCATCTTGGGACTGCCAACAGTTAATCAAGTTTTTCTCTTCTTCTACCGACTGATGTGAACGCAGTCATTTACACTTAGATTGGTTCTCTCCAGGTCCCTGACACGTCCTCTCCCTGCATACCTGCCTCTACCTTAGAAAAACACTCCTGTCCTTTTAAATCAACGTATCAGCTGTGACTCTGATCTTCAGCTTCATCAGATCAGCAGGAACTCCTTCACTTCATCAAGAAACATTTCTACAGGAATCATTCAAAGTTTCAGACAGACAGACAGGTCTATGTCAACCTGACTGTCACCTTCTCAGTTTCCCAGCATGCCTTGTGGTCCTACCTGAGCAGGATGAGTTTCACCTTGGAGGCTGTGCTCTTAATGATGGCCGAAGCGTTCTGGTGACTCCGCCCATAAAGGATCTGGTTGTTAATCTGAGAGACAGACAGACAGACAGACAGACAGACAGACATTTTCAACATGTAATTGACGTATGATCAGAGAAAAAGCCTCTGTGTGAGTGTGTTTCAGTGTGTTTTAATGTGTGTGTGTTTTCAGTGTGTTTTAAAGTGTGTGAGGCAGTGTGAGGTGGCGAGAGGCAGTGTGAGGCAGTGTGAGGTGGCGAGAGGCAGTGTGTGGCAGTGTGAGGCAGTGTGAGGTGGCGAGAGGCAGTGTGAGGCAGTGTGAGGTGGCGAGAGGCAGTGTGTGGCAGTGTGAGGCAGTGTGAGGTGGCGAGAGGCAGTGTGAGGCAGTGTGAGCTGGCGAGAGGCAGTGTGAGGCAGTGTGAGGTGGCGAGAGGCAGTGTGAGGCAGTGTGAGCTGGCGAGAGGCAGTGTGAGGCAGTGTGAGGTGGCGAGAGGCAGTGTGAGGCAGTGTGAGCTGGCGAGAGGCAGTGTGAGGCAGTGTGAGGCAGTGTGAGCTGGCGAGAGGCAGTGTGAGGTGGCGAGAGGCAGTGTGAGGCAGTGTGAGCTGCCGAGAGGCAGTGTGAGGCAGTGTGAGGTAGTGTGAGGCGGTGTGAGGCAGTGTGAGGCAGTGTGAGGCAGTGTGAAGCAGTGTGAGGTGGCGAGAGGCGGTGTGAGGCAGTGTGAGGCAGTGTGAGCTGGCGAGAGGCAGTGTGAGGCAGTGTGAGGTGGTGAGAGGCAGTGTGAGGCAGTGTGAGGCAGTGTGAGCTGGCGAGAGGCAGTGTGAGGCGGTGTGAGGCAGTGTGAGGCAGTGTGAGGTGGCGAGAGGCGGTGTGAGGCAGTGTGAGCTGGCGAGAGGCAGTGTGAGGCAGTGTGTGGCAGTGTGAGCTGGCGAGAGGCAGTGTGAGGTAGTGTGAGGCAGTGTGAGGCAGTGTGAGCTGGCGAGAGGCAGTGTGAGGCAGTGTGTGGCAGTGTGAGCTGGCGAGAGGCAGTGTGAGGTGGCGAGAGGCAGTGTGAAGGTGGCGAGAGGCAGTGTGAGGCAGTGTGAGGTAGTGTGAGGTGGCGAGAGGCAGTGTGAGGCAGTGTGTGGGCAGTGTGAGCTGGCGAAAGGCAGTGTGAGGCAGTGTGTGGCAGTGTGAGGCAGTGTGAGCTGGCGAGAGGCAGTGTGAGGTAGTGTGAGGCAGTGTGAGGCAGTGTGAGGCAGTGTGAGGTGGCGAGAGGCAGTGTGAGGCAGTGTGAGCTGGCGAGAGGCAGTGTGAGGCAGTGTGTGGAAGTGGGAGGCAGTGTGAGCTGGCGAGAGGCAGGTGTTGAGTGGTAGTGTGAGGCAGTGTGAGGCAGTGTGAGGTGGCGAGAGGCAGTGTGAGGCAGTGTGAGCTGGCGAGAGGCAGTGTGAGGCAGTGTGTGGGCAGTGTGAGGCAGTGTGAGCTGGCGAGAGGCAGTGTGAGGTAGTGTGAGGCAGGTGTGAGGCAGTGTGAGGCAGTGTGTGGCAGTGTGAGGCAGTGTGAGCTGGCGAGAGGCCAGTGTGTGGCAGTGTGAGGCAGTGTGAGCTGGCAGAGGCAGTGTGAGGCAGTGTGAGGCAGTGTGAGCTGGCGAGAGCAGTGTGAGGCAGTGTGTGTGGCAGTGTGAGGGCAGTGTGGAGGGTGGCGAGAGGCAGTGTGTAGGCAGTTGTGAGGTAGTGTGAGCTGGCGAGAGGCAGTGTGAGGCAGTGTGAAGGTAGTGTGAGCTGGCGAGAGGCATGTTGAGGCCATGTGTGAGGCAGTGTGAGCTGGCGAGAGGCAGTGTGAGGCAGTGTGTGGCAGTGTGAGGCAAGTGGTGAGGTGGCGAGAGGCAGTGTGAGGCAGTGTGATGGTAGTGTGAGGTGGCGAGAGGCAGTGTGAGGCAGTGGTGAAGGGCAGTGTGAGGTAGTGTGAGGTAGTGTGAGCCTGGCGGAGAGGCAGTGTGAGGCAGTGTGAGGCAGTGTGAGGCAGTGTGAGGCAAGTGGAGGTAGTGTGAGCTGACGAGAGGCATGTGTGAGGCAGTGTGAGGTAGTTGTGAGCTGGCGAGAGGCAGTGTGAGGCAGTGTGAGGCGGTGGTGAGGCAAGTGTGAGGCAGTGTGAGGCAGTGGTGAAGCAGTGTGAGGTGGCGAGAGGCGGTGTGAGGCAGTGTGAGGCAGTGTGAGCTGGCGAGAGCAGTGTGAGGCAGTGTGAGGTGGTGAGAGGCAGTGTGAGGCAGTGTGAGGCAGTGTGAGCTGGCGAGAGGCAGTGTGAGGCGGGTGTGAGGCAGTGTGAGGCAGTGTGAGGTGGCGAGAGGCGGTGTGAGGCAGTGTGAGCTGGCGAGAGGCAGTGTGAGGCAGTGTGTGGCAGTGTGAGCTGGCGAGAGGCAGTGTGAGGTAGTGTGAGGCAGTGTGAGGCAGTGTGAGCTGGCGAGAGGCAGTGTGAGGCAGTGTGTGGCAGTGTGAGCTGGCGAGAGGCAGTGTGAGGTGGCGAGAGGCAGTGGTGAGGTGGCGAGAGGCAGTGTGAGGCAGTGTGAGGGTAGTGTGAGGTGGCGAGAGGCAGTGTGAGGCAGTGTGTGGCAGTGTGAGCTGGCGAAAGGCAGTGTGAGGCAGTGTGTGGCAGTGTGAGGCAGTGTGAGCTGGCGAGAGGCAGTGTGAGGTAGTGTGAGGCAGTGTGAGGCAGTGTGAGGCAGTGTGAGGTGGCGAGAGGCAGTGTGAGGCAGTGTGAGCTGGCGAGAGGCAGTGTGAGGGCAGTGTGTGGCAGTGTGAGGCAGTGTGAGCTGCGATAGGGCATTGTGAGGTATGTGAGGCAGTGTGAGGCAGTGTGAGGTGGCGAGAGGCAGTGTGAGGGCATGTGAGCTTGGCGAGAGGCAGTGTGAGGCAGTGTGTGGCAGTGTGAGGCAGTGTGATCTGGCGAGAGGGCAGTGTGAGGTAGTGTGAGGCAGTGTGAGGCAGTGTGAGGCAGTGTGTGGCAGTGTGAGGCAGTGTGAGCTGGCGAGAGGGCAGTGTTGGCAGTGTGAGGCAGTGTGAGCTGGCAAGAGGCAGTGTGAGGCAGTGTGAGGCAGTGTGAGCTGGCGAGAGGCAGTGTGAGGCAGTGTGTGGCAGTGTGAGGCAGTGTGAGGTGGCGAGAGGCAGTGTGAGGCAGTGTGAGGTAGTGTGAGCTGGCGAGAGGCAGTGTGAGGCAGTGTGAGGTAGTGTGAGCTGGCGGAGGCAGTGTGAGGCAGTGTGAGGCAGTGTGACTGGCCGTGTGAGGCAGTGTGTGGGCAGTGTGAGGCAGTGTGAGGTGGCGAGAGGCAGTGTGAGGCAGTGTGAGGCAGTGTGAGGTAGTGTGAGGTAGTGTGAGCTGGCGAGAGGCAGTGTGAGGCAGTGTGAGGCAGTGTGAGGCAGTGTGAGGTAGTGTGAGCTGACGAGAGGCAGTGTGAGGCAGTGTGAGGTAGTGTGAGGTGGCGAGAGGCAGTGTGTGGCAGTGTGTGGCAGTGTGAGGCAGTGTGAGGCAGTGTGAGCTGGCGAGAGGCGGTGTGTGGCAGTGTGAGGCAGTGTGAGGCAGTGTGAGGCAGTGTGAGCTGGCGAGAGGCAGTGTGAGGCAGTGTGAGCTGGCGAGAGGCAGTGGGAGGCAGTGTGTGGCAGTGTGAGCTGGCGAGAGGCAGTGTGAGGTAGTGTGAGGCAGTGTGAGGTAGTGTGAGGCAGTGTGAGGCAGTGTGAGCTGGCGAGAGGCAGTGTGAGGCAGTGTGAGCTGGCGAGAGGCAGTGTGAGCTGGCGAGAGGCAGTGTGAGGCAGTGTGTGGCAGTGTGAGCTGGCGAGAGGCAGTGTGAGGTAGTGTGAGGCAGTGTGAGCTGGCGAGAGGCAGTGTGAGGTAGTGTGAGGCAGTGTGAGGCAGTGTGAGCTGGCGAGAGGCAGTGTGAGGCAGTGTGTGGCAGTGTGAGGCAGTGTGAGGTGGCGAGAGGCAGTGTGAGGCAGTGTGAGGTAGTGTGAGGTGGCGAGAGGCAGTGTGAGGCAGTGTGAGGCAGTGTGAGGTAGTGTGAGGTAGTGTGAGCTGGCGAGAGGCAGTGTGAGGCAGTGTGAGGCAGTGTGAGCTGACGAGAGGCAGTGTGAGGCAGTGTGAGGTAGTGTGAGCTGGCGAGAGGCAGTGTGAGGCAGTGTGAGGCGGTGTGAGGCAGTGTGAGGCAGTGTGAGGCAGTGTGAAGCAGTGTGAGGTGGCGAGAGGCGGTGTGAGGCAGTGTGAGGCAGTGTGAGCTGGCGAGAGGCAGTGTGAGGCAGTGTGAGGTGGTGAGAGGCAGTGTGAGGCAGTGTGAGGCGGTGTGAGGCAGTGTGAGGCAGTGTGAGGTGGCGAGAGGCGGTGTGAGGCAGTGTGAGCTGGCGAGAGGCAGTGTGAGGCAGTGTGTGGCAGTGTGAGCTGGCGAGAGGCAGTGTGAGGTAGTGTGAGGCAGTGTGAGGCAGTGTGAGCTGGCGAGAGGCAGTGTGAGGCAGTGTGTGGCAGTGTGAGCTGGCGAGAGGCAGTGTGAGGTGGCGAGAGGCAGTGTGAGGTGGCGAGAGGCAGTGTGAGGCAGTGTGAGGTAGTGTGAGGTGGCGAGAGGCAGTGTGAGGCAGTGTGTGGCAGTGTGAGCTGGCGAAAGGCAGTGTGAGGCAGTGTGTGGCAGTGTGAGGCAGTGTGAGCTGGCGAGAGGCAGTGTGAGGTAGTGTGAGGCAGTGTGAGGCAGTGTGAGGCAGTGTGAGGTGGCGAGAGGCAGTGTGAGGCAGTGTGAGCTGGCGAGAGGCAGTGTGAGGCAGTGTGTGGCAGTGTGAGGCAGTGTGAGCTGGCGAGAGGCAGTGTGAGGTAGTGTGAGGCAGTGTGAGGCAGTGTGAGGCAGTGTGTGGCAGTGTGAGGCAGTGTGAGCTGGCGAGAGGCAGTGTGTGGCAGTGTGAGGCAGTGTGAGCTGGCAAGAGGCAGTGTGAGGCAGTGTGAGGCAGTGTGAGCTGGCGAGAGGCAGTGTGAGGCAGTGTGTGGCAGTGTGAGGCAGTGTGAGGTGGCGAGAGGCAGTGTGAGGCAGTGTGAGGTAGTGTGAGCTGGCGAGAGGCAGTGTGAGGCAGTGTGAGGTAGTGTGAGCTGGCGAGAGGCAGTGTGAGGCAGTGTGAGGCAGTGTGAGCTGGCGAGAGGCAGTGTGAGGCAGTGTGTGGCAGTGTGAGGCAGTGTGAGGTGGCGAGAGGCAGTGTGAGGCAGTGTGAGGTAGTGTGAGGTGGCGAGAGGCAGTGTGAGGCAGTGTGAGGCAGTGTGAGGTAGTGTGAGGTAGTGTGAGCTGGCGAGAGGCAGTGTGAGGCAGTGTGAGGCAGTGTGAGGCAGTGTGAGGTAGTGTGAGCTGACGAGAGGCAGTGTGAGGCAGTGTGAGGTAGTGTGAGCTGGCGAGAGGCAGTGTGAGGTAGTGTGAGGTGGCGAGAGGCAGTGTGTGGCAGTGTGTGGCAGTGTGAGGCAGTGTGAGGCAGTGTGAGCTGGCGAGAGGCGGTGTGTGGCAGTGTGAGGCAGTGTGAGGCAGTGTGAGGCAGTGTGAGCTGGCGAGAGGCAGTGTGAGGCAGTGTGAGCTGGCGAGAGGCAGTGGGAGGCAGTGTGTGGCAGTGTGAGCTGGCGAGAGGCAGTGTGAGGTAGTGTGAGGCAGTGTGAGGTAGTGTGAGGCAGTGTGAGGCAGTGTGAGGCAGTGTGAGCTGGCGAGAGGCAGTGTGAGGCAGTGTGAGCTGGCGAGAGGCAGTGTGAGCTGGCGAGAGGCAGTGTGAGGCAGTGTGTGGCAGTGTGAGCTGGCGAGAGGCAGTGTGAGGTAGTGTGAGGCAGTGTGAGCTGGCGAGAGGCAGTGTGAGGTAGTGTGAGGCAGTGTGAGGCAGTGTGAGCTGGCGAGAGGCAGTGTGAGGCAGTGTGTGGCAGTGTGAGGCAGTGTGAGGTGGCGAGAGGCAGTGTGAGGTGGCGAGAGGCAGTGTGAGGCAGTGTGAGGTAGTGTGAGGTGGCGAGAGGCAGTGTGAGGCTGTGTGAGGCAGTGTGAGGCAGTGTGAGGTAGTGTGAGCTGGCGAGAGGCAGTGTGAGGCAGTGTGAGGTAGTGTGAGCTGGCGAGAGGCAGTGTGAGGCAGTGTGAGGTAGTGTGAGGTGGCGAGAGGCAGTGTGTGGCAGTGTGAGGCAGTGTGAGGCAGTGTGAGGTAGTGTGAGCTGGCGAGAGGCAGTGTGAGGCAGTGTGAGGTAGTGTGAGCTGGCGAGAGGCAGTGTGAGGCGTTGTGAGGCAGTGTGAGGCAGTGTGAGGAGGTGTGAGGTAGTGTGAGCTGGCGAGAGGCAGTGTGAGGCGTTGTGAGGCTGTGAGGAAGTGTGAGGAGGTGTGAGGCGGTGTGAGGCGGTGTGAGGCAGTGTGAGGCGGTGTGAGGCAGTGTGAGGCAGTGTGAGGCAGTGTGAGGTAATGTGAGGCGGTGTGAGGCGGTGTGAGGCAGTGTGTGGCGGCCTCACCTCCAGCAGCTCGTCTCCGACCTGGATGCGTCCGTCCCGAGCAGCCGGCCCCCCCGGATGGAGTCCCACCACGAAGATGCTGAGACGGGAACGATCTCTGTTTCCTGCCAGGCTGAGACCCAAACTCTGCCGGTCCTTCTCCAGCTCCAACGCAACAGCAGCTCCCCCGAAGGTCTCCATAACGCTCACACCAACGCTCTGCAGGAGCAGGAGGAGTCATTAACTTTGGACAGATGAGACACAAACTAACAAAGCTTGACTTCATGGAGACTTTAAAGGACGAGAGGAGGAGAACATGAAAGAAAAGAGGTGATGATGACAAATGTAAAGAGAAGAAGAAGAGGACACAACGAGGAGATGATGGAGAGCCCACTGTGTGTGTGTGTGTGTGTGTGTGTTTAATGGGTTATTAATTGTTTCACTGATGGATCGGTAGGTGTTGGTTTGTTTCCTGCAGGTGTGCAGGAGGAGGAGCTGAGAGAAGATGGATGAAGGACAGATGGAGGAAACATCCTGATGATGGAGGAAACATCCTGACGGAGGAAACATCCTGATGATGGAGGAAACATCCTGATGATGGAGGAAACATCCTGACGGAGGAAACATCCTGACGGAGGAAACATCCTGATGATGGAGGAAACATCCTGATGATGGAGGAAACATCCTGATGATGGAGGAAACATCCTGACGGAGGAAACATCCTGACGGAGGAAACATCCTGACGGAGGAAACATCCTGATGATGGAGGAAACATCCTGATGATGGAGGAAACATCCTGATGATGGAGGAAACATCCTGACGGAGGAAACATCCTGATGATGGAGGAAACATCCTGATGGAGGAAACATCCTGATGATGGAGGAAACATCCTGATGATGGAGGAAACATCCTGATGATGGAGGAAACATCCTGATGGAGGAAACATCCTGACGGAGGAAACATCCTGATGATGGAGGAAACATCCTGATGGAGGAAACATCCTGATGATGGAGGAAACATCCTGATGATGGAGGAAACATCCTGATGATGGAGGAAACATCCTGATGGAGGAAACATCCTGATGATGGAGGAAACATCCTGATGATGGAGGAAACATCCTGATGGAGGAAACATCCTGACGGAGGAAACATCCTGATGATGGAGGAAACATCCTGACGGAGGAAACATCCTGATGATGGAGGAAACATCCTGATGATGGAGGAAACATCCTGATGATGGAGGAAACATCCTGATGGAGGAAACATCCTGATGATGGAGGAAACATCCTGATGATGGAGGAAACATCCTGACGGAGGAAACATCCTGACGGAGGAAACATCCTGACGGAGGAAACATCCTGATGATGGAGGAAACAACCTGATGATGGAGGAAACATCCTGATGATGGAGGAAACATCCTGATGATGGAGGAAACATCCTGATGGAGGAAACATCCTGATGACGGAGGAAACATCCTGACGGAGGAAACATCCTGATGGAGGGAACATCCTAATGGAGGAAACATCCTGATGATGGAGGAGCTCCATGAGCAGAGGGCTGACATGTTGAGCAGAGGTCTCACTGTCAGGCTGGTGGGAGGACGGGACAGGTGAGGAGTGTCAGGTGAGACCTGACCAGGTAACCAAGGCAACGTGATCAGAGAAGGTCAGCTGACCATCGATCATGACAAGGAGCCGGGGATCGAACGACGGACGACCTGCTCTACCTCTGTGTGCACCTACACCACAGTGTGTGTGTGTGTGTGTGTGTGTGTGTGTGTTGGATCAGATGTTTCTCAGTGAACATCAGATTAAAGATTATCTGAAGTCTGAGTGACACCTGATGCTGAAGTTACTGATTACAAGCCCCTCGCCTCACCCTCGCCTCACCCTCGCCTCACCCTCACCCTCGCCTCACCCTCGCATCACCTCGCTTCCCCTCGCCTCACCCTCGCCTCACCCTCACCTCCCCCTCACCTCACCCTCGCATCACCCTCGCCTCACCCTCGCATCACCTCGCTTCCCCTCACCTCCCCCTCACCTCACCCTCGCATCACCTCGCTTCCCCTCGCCTCACCCTCACCCTCGCATCACCCTCGCCTCACCCTCGCATCACCTCGCTTCCCCTCACCTCACCTCGCCCTCACCTGAAGGAGAAACTGCACTGACCACAGAGTCCAAACCCAGAGTTCAGTTTGTCTGTAGAAACGTGGCCAGTCTGTCGATTACATCCTGTCAATCTGACACTTCAACATAAACACACATGGAGTTGGATCAGCTGGTAAATATTGATGGGAGTGTTTGAAACTCAGCCGTCGATCTTAGGATGTAAACACACCGTGTCATGTGACATGTGTCATGTGACTGAAATATCTGAATCAGTTTAACAAAGAGAGACAGATCTACAGGAATAAATGAACGTTTACACGGACGTGACAGATCGAATGAAACCTGACAGGAAATACACTCACACACTGTGTGTGTGTGTGTGTGTGTGTGTGTGTGTGTGTGTGTGTGTGTGTGTGTGTGTGTGTGTGTGTGTTGAATCATGTCTCTGCTGAGAACAAGGTGATGGCAAGGTGAGACATCACTTATCTCACACTCTCTCTCTCTCTCTTTCACAAACACACACACACACACACACACACACACACACACACACACACACTGAAACATTTGATGCTCTGACTTTCATCTAGCGCCACCATCAGGTCACATTTCACACTGCCTGAACTGACCCTGTCAGTCTTTGTGCAGTCTTTGTGCAGTCTTTGTGCAGTCTTTGTGTTTTTGAATCACAAACTGGGTCAGACTCTGATCTGAACCTCGTCCCAGCAAACAACCCAGCATGCATCACTCCTTCAGCTGTTCACAGGATGACCTGCACGTCTTCAAACGTCATTTCAGAATTAAAGATGCTTCAGTTTCATCTGCGGCCTGCAGTCTGTCTACACGTCACACACTCATCGTCACTGAAGGCTCGGCCCGGCTCGGCCCGGCCCGGCTCAGCTGATTCACCTGAACAACATCAGGGAGGGACGGACCCTGAGGTGTGCGGTGTGTGTGTGATTTAATATTTGCTGCTGGGATTCAAACACACACACACAGTGTGTGTCAGTGTGTGTGTTGTTAATCTAACTGGCAGTAAAAGTAATGCTCCCTGGAGGGTGAAACAGGACTGAAACAGGGGTTATCTGTGTGTGTGTGTGTGTGTGAGTCTGTGTGTTGGAGTCATATACAGCAGCACTGAATTGAAGCCTGAGCTGAACTCATGTGGAAGAGCTGCAGATAAAACAGCAGCAGCACAGAGCTCATCCTCCAAAACTAAGACTGACTGAGACTCTGACTGACTGAGACTCTGACTGACTGAGACTCTGGCTGAGACTCTGACGGACTGAGACTCTGACTGAGACTCTGACTGACTGAGACTCTGACTGACTGAGACTCTGACTGAGACTCTGACTGACTGAGACTCTGACTGAGACTCTGACTGACTGAGACTCTGACTGAGACTCTGACTGACTGAGACTCTGACTGACTGAGACTCTGACTGAGACTCTGACTGAGACTCTGACTGACTGAGACTCTGGCTGAGACTCTGACTGAGACTCTGACTGAGACTCTGACTGAGACTCTGGCTGACTGAGACTCTGACTGAGACTCTGGCTGAGACTCTGACTGACTGAGACTCTGGCTGAGACTCTGGCTGAGACTCTGGCTGAGACTCTGACTGAGACTCTGGCTGAGACTCTGACTGAGACTCTGACTGAGACTCTGACTGAGACTCTGACTGAGACTCTGACTGACTGAGACTCTGACTGAGACTCTGGCTGAGACTCTGACTGAGACTCTGACTGAGACTCTGACTGAGACTCTGACTGAGACTCTGACTGACTGAGACTCTGACTGAGACTCTGGCTGAGACTCTGACTGAGACTCTGACTGAGACTCTGACTGAGACTCTGACTGAGACTCTGACTGACTGAGACTCTGGCTGAGACTCTGACTGAGACTCTGGCTGAGACTCTGACTGACTGAGACTCTGACTGAGACTCTGACTGACTGAGACTCTGGCTGAGACTCTGACTGAGACTCTGACTGAGACTCTGGCTGAGACTCTGACTGGCTGAGACTCTGGCTGAGACTCTGGCTGAGACTCTGGCTGAGACTCTGACTGACTGAGACTCTGACTGAGACTCTGACTGACTGAGACTCTGACTGACTGAGACTCTGGCTGACACTCTGGCTGACACTCTGGCTGAGACTCTGACTGACTGAGACTCTGACTGAGACTCTGACTGACTGAGACTCTGACTGACTGAGACTCTGGCTGAGACTCTGACTGAGACTCTGACTGACTGAGACTCTGACTGAGACTCTGGCTGAGACTCTGGCTGAGACTCTGGCTGACTCTGACTGACTGAGACTCTGGCTGAGACTCTGACTGACTGAGACTCTGACTGAGACTGTGGCTGAGACTCTGACTGAGACTCTGGCTGAACGGTCAGGTGCTTCATGGTTAGTTCCGGTGTGTGATCTCAAACCTCTGCAGGCGTCAGACTGAATTCTTCTCTCTCGACCCGTCCCTTTTAAAAAAAGACTGGATGGAGAGCAGAGCGTGTTCGCCTCCGTCACCTCCGTCAGTGTGTATGTAGTAGTGCTGCAGCAGCTTGTGGAGGTCACTGCAATGCAACAGTAGCTTAGCCTGCTGCTGCACACACACACACAGATTCCCAGAGGAGGTGGCATTAATCTACCTTCTGTCTGCATTGGTCCAGTTAGGAACAGAGGAACAGGAGCAGCTCCAGGATCACCAGTAGAACACAGAATGGTACCAGCATCAGCACGGTCAGAACCAGTACAAGTACTGCTGTAAGTTCTGTGACGAGTCCAAATTAAAGAACGAGTCATTTGTCTGAGGTTAAAGTTTATGTACAAAATAAAGACAAAGACTGTTTGTGTTAAAACAGGAAGTCAGCTGAAACAAAGACGCGTCTATCCAGTCCAACGAGGACGCTACCGAGACCAGCAGAGACCAGCAAAGACCAGCAAAGACCAGCAAAGACCAGCAGAGACCAGCAGAGACCAGCACAGAGACTAACAGAGACCAGCACAGAGACCAGCACAGAGACTAACAGAGACCAGCACAGAGACCAGCAGAGACCAGCACAGAGACCAGCACAGAGACTAACAGAGACCAGCACAGAGACCAGCACAGACCAACACAGAGACCAGCACAGAGACTAACAGAGACCAGCACAGAGACCAGCACAGAGACTAACAGAGACCAGCACAGAGACCAGCACAGACCAGCACATAGACCAACAGAGACCAGCACAGAGACCAGCACAGAGACCAACAGAGACCAGCACAGAGACCAGCAGAGACCAGCACAGAGACTAACAGAGACCAGCACAGAGACCAGCACAGACCAGCACAGAGACCAGCACAGAGACCAACAGAGACCAGCACAGAGACCAGCACAGACCAGCACAGAGACCAGCAGAGACCAGCACAGAGACCAGCACAGACCAACAGAGACCAACAGAGACCAGCACAGACCAGCACAGAGACCAGCAGAGACCAGCACAGAGACCAGCAGAGACCAACAGAGACCAGCAGAGACCAACAGAGACCAGCAGAGACCAACAGAGACCAACAGAGACCAGCACAGAGACCAGCAGAGACCAGCACAGAAACCAACAGAGACCAGCAGAGACCAGCACAGAGACCAGCAGAGACCAGCACGGAACCAGTACAGGAACAAGGTCTACATGAAGTTCCCGGGTCATTAAAGACGGACAGCAAAGCTGTTCACATTCTGATCCGTCCGTACGTCTGCACGGATCTTTGTGGGACAACAACAGGCTGAAGGTTACATGATGTGTCTTTAACCAGGAGGACGGGTTGGATCTGAGACCAGCTCTGGATCCTCCAGAGAGAACCTGGATCCTGTGTGCAGGGAGAAGCCGGTCTCTGTGGTCAGTTAAGGACAGACTGGGACGGGGTGTGTTAGTGAGACTGTGCAGTGCTGGTTCTGTTTGTTTCACAGGTGCTGCTCAATCATCTTCACAGCGTGTTCTTCATGGACCCTCTTCACAGCAGACTTTTGGCTCCACATAGCAGGAAACTAATTTCATTAACGATGGCTCGGTTCCATCAAATGTCCCAGTAAAACATGCCAGTGAGCCAGCGTGCACACGTCAGGCCCGGAATCAGCCCAGCCAGAACACAGTCCATTTTAATGATAACGACTGCACCTGTGCTTCTCCTGCTGTGAAGAGGGTCCATGAAGTACACAGCGAAAATACACAGTACTGCAGTACATCTGTGTACAAACACAGACAAACCAGAAGTGAAACTGAAAGTGCTCCATTCAATCTAAATGATGCTGCTACGTAACCTTTTTGTTTTCACTGAACTGAGAACAGACGACAGGAAACCACCTGAGGGAAGACTGTCAGCATTAAACTGCAGAAACAGAATTATTAAGCAGGATTTAATATTCAGAGCAGATAAATAAAAGCACAGACTAATAACTGAACTAAAATATTAAACCATACCAAGCTGCAATATTTACGACTGGACAGAATTAATAATAATTCATGAATGTTTAGAACATTAAAGAATGAACGAGCACCAACAGAACATGAAGATGGAGGACTCTGCTGCAGAGACGTGTGTTGTTATTGTAGCCGTCTGTGGACGACCATGGATCCATGATATGACTTCATATTTATACAGGTAGGAAGAGAGACTGACGAGGAAAGGAAGAGAACTGATGGCAGCTAACTGAGTTAGCATAACTGATGGATAACATATCGATAACAACCTGACCTGAATGACAAACATTTTAAAAGTTGTTTGTCGTCTTGCAGACAGACCTGATGACGTCTGAATTCAGACTTTTCACAGATTTCCATCAGACTTATTTCAGCGTTATGTTGTGTCGTGCCAGAACCGAGCTAGGCGAGCGTTAGCAGTGTACCCGGGTTCAGCAGCTTCTATGGACATGATGGCAGAGGAGCAGAGAGTGAAGAGGACGCTGACGGAGGAAGCTAAGAAGAGAAAAGGAGAGAGTGAGCGGGCAAGAAGCCGCCGGACAAGAGTAAATCTGGGACTGACTTTTAGTGGTTGGTGAGAGCTTGGTGAAATAAAAGGCTGAAAGACAGACGCCGAGCTGGCTGACTGCTGCTGGACTAGTCAGTAAGATTAGAGATTTCTAGAGACGTTGGTTTGAAGAAATAAAGCTGGACGAGACGAACGCGTCTTTAACGTAAACTTCATCCTCACACACACACACAGATGCAGCATACCCTGATGTGTATGCGTGTGTAGCCACCTGTTTCAGCGTGTCATATGTGCAGACAGACATGCGGACAGGTTAAAGGTGACCTCTACCTGGACTAAACACACTGACAGGAAACACACACACAGAGCAGACGGCGTACGAACCCGGCGGCAACATCGTCCATACTTCAGTCTTCACACTCGCCGAGATAAATCCACATGTACCCCTGAGAGAGTGTGTGTGTGTGTGTCAGGTTAATGCTCCGACATCCCGAAGACGCGATGTGTGTGTGTGTGTCGTGAGTGTGTTGTGTGTATGTGCATGTGTGTGCGTCAGCCGGCTGCTGTGATACTGAAGCAGCAAGCGAGCGACAGCTCTGTTCTACTCTCCAACCTCGATTACTCTCTCTATCACCTCTCTCTCTCCTCCCACAGTCAGTCTGCCTCGCTCGCTCACCATCTCTCTCTCTCTCTCTCTCTCTCTCCCCTCCTCCTGCAGCTCACCCCCCCGCCTCCTCGCCTCCTCGCCTCCTGCCTCCCCCTCCTCCTCTCTCTGTTGGTCTCTCATCCATCTTTCTCACTCCATCCAAATCTATTTTTCCTCCTTGCTTTATGCCAACCCTCCCCCATCACACACACACACACACACACACACACACACACACACACACACCACACACGACGAGTCAGTGCTGGAATGTAATAGATAAATACTCTTTCAAAGTACTCGAGTATTTCCATTTCATGATACTTTCTACTGCATCAGAGGAACTCTGTGTACTTTAAGACAAACATGTGACCATCTCATGGACCATGATGCATTGCTGCAGAGTAAACTAGCCAACAGTATTAGAGGAGTTCTCATGAGCTCCACCTGACACATGAAACATGAATGAATGAACATGAAGTACAAAGTCAGTCAGCTGACACATAAAATACAGTCAGGAAACTGAGGATACCCTGAACCTCCTGATCCATGATCCTGATCCATGATCCTGATCCATGATCCCGATCCATGATCCTGATCCATGATCCTGATCCATGATCCATGATCACACTTTCCATTCTCCTAAAGGTGTTTCAGACTTCTTCTGGATAAGAGGTACAAGATCATCTAAATCCTCCACAAAGACTTTCTGAAAGATCTCTGGAACCTCTGTAAGGACCATCAGCCTTCTAAACAATACACAGAACCTCCTTCAGCACCTCAATGTCCCTTCAGCTTCTAATGTGTCCTACAACAAGGAGGTCCTTCTAGAAGGTTTTGGTCCTTCCCTCACCTTCACAGGTCAACAGTCTCCTTACCTACGCCCTCCTGAATCCCTCGAACCTTGTTGAGGACGACAGGGTAGCTGCGTGAGAACTCCTGGATGGAGCTTTGTGAAGCCAACCAGAGACACAAACACTGTCAGGACCTCTGGTAGCACCAAGAGTACCAAAGAAGACCCCCACCATCTTTTTGGAGACTCGTGAGTCCTTCTCGAACTGAGGGTCTAAGACAGAGGGTGTCACTCCCTGTACAGACTGTGAAGCCCTCTGAGGATAAATGTCCAAGACCTGTACCCCCTGTAGGACCTGTACCCCCTGTAGGACCTGTACCTCCTCCAGGACCTGTACCCTCTGTAGGACCTGTACCTCCTCCAGGACCTGTACCCCCTGTAGGACCTGTACCCCCTGTAGGACCTGTACCTCCTCCAGGACCTGTACCCCCTGTAGGACCTGTACCCCCTGTAGGACCTGTACCCCCTGTAGGACCTGTACCTCCTCCAGGACCTGTACCCCCTGTAGGACCTGTACCCCCTGTAGGACCTGTACCTCCTCCAGGACCTGTACCCTCTGTAGGACCTGTACCTCCTCTAGGACCTGTACCTCCTCCAGGACCTGTACCCTCTGTAGGACCTGTACCTCCTCTAGGACCTGTACCTCCTCCAGGACCTGTACCCTCTGTAGGACCTGTACCTCCTCCAGGACCTGTACCTCCTCCAGGACCTGTACCTCCTCCAGGCTCCAGTCTATCGGACCAGAACGTCACCCGACTGCAGCTGTGCTCCACCTCTGACACGACTCACCCAACACGTGAACATCTTCTAATACTTCATAATGATCTTTTTACTTCATGTCTGAGACAAACTCTCGTATATAAAACCTGATTGTGATTCTGGTCACCTCCTGGTCTTCCTCCTTCTCCTCACCTCACTGGTTTGCAAACATCTGGCCGCAGGTGAAAATGAGCCATCTGGCCACACTGGCAGATATACAGGAATGTTAATTAATGTGCACTATGACATTAAATTAAATTAACTTTTGTCTTCTGCATCTTTAAGAATGCTGATTGGAGCATCGGGAACCTCCAGGAAGACCCTGAGAAACTCCTGGAATTTCCCTGGAATCTCAGCACACAAACACACAAGCTATAAACAATCCACTCAATACAGACATGATGAGTGTGTGAGAGGAGGAGGAGGAGGAGGAGGAGGAGGGTGGAGGAGGAGGAGGAGGAGGGTGGAGGAGGAGGAGGAGGAGGAGGAGGGTGGAGGAGGAGGAGGAGGGTGGAGGAGGAGGAGGAGGGTGGTTATGAGGACAGGGAATAGAGATGGAGACTAATCTGCATCAACACACACTGACGTGCATTGATTCAGAGGAGTGTGTGTGTGTGTGTGTGTGTGTGTGTGTGTGTGTGTGTTTGACCTGTCTGTGGGGAGCTGATGCAGCCAACTGCTCTGTTATGATAGCTTATTGATCCAACACACACACACACAGCTCGCTCTAACACACATTAAAATGAACATACAGCACATAGAGTTAGAGTGCGCACACACTCACACACACACACACACACACCCCGTCCCCTCATCATCATTCAGACCAGCACCTCCCGTCTGCCTCAACATGACTCGCAAATCAAACCAACCACAGCATCACATCGTCTGAGAGGAGCGAGCAGCCTCAATTAAGACCACACACACACACACACACACACACACACACACACACACACACACACACACACACACACACACACACACACACACACACACACACACACACACAGTGTGTTGGACTGGCTCGTCTGCACTAACTTAATTGAAATCAGTGAAATCTGTCCGGGTGGGCCCGTTTACACTTTAATCTGGAGCTGCAGCAGTCGGTCCAGAACTGACAGAACACACTGAGATAAAGAGAGGAGCTGCTGAGTCACACTCTGATCCAATCAGAGACAATAACACATGCAGACCGGACCGGACCGGGATGGAGAACCAACAGATCTCCTTCCTCTTTAGATTCCTCATGTT
Source organism: Nibea albiflora (assembly GCA_014281875.1). Lineage (NCBI taxonomy): Eukaryota > Metazoa > Chordata > Actinopteri > Sciaenidae > Nibea > Nibea albiflora. The sequence goes on along the minus strand of CM024792.1, from coordinate 26,403,555 downwards.
CACATACAGAACCTTCTAAAGGTTCTCATCAGGAACAACCCGGGTTCTCTTCAAAGATCCGGAAGCCGCCTCCTGGCAGGACAAAGAAGTGAAGTGCTGACACGTCCGTCTGTCTCAGGTTTTTACAGTACAAGAACAACGACAATGATAAAAACAGATGAAACCTGGACTCTGTCTGTTGACTCTGTATTCAGCAGAAACTCCTTCACGTCAGTTGCTTCAGTCTGTTTGTGTGTTTGTCTGTTAGTTTGTCAGTTAACATGCAGAAGCTGCCGCTGATAAAAACAGCCGACCGAAATAGAAAGTGTGTCACTTCACCTTTAAACGCAGAGAACACGTGAGCAGAGAATCATCATTTAACGTTTGAGGCTCTTTCATGAAATCTCTTTAAACGTGCAGGACTTAAAATCTATTTGAAGAATCCAAACTTCAAACCTCTTCTTAGCTTCCTCCGTCAGCGTCCTCTTCACTCTCTCCTCCTCTGCCATCATGGCCATAGAAGCTGCTGAGCACAGCTACATTGCCCGCTCCCCCAGCTCCTGTTCTGGCACGACACTGGCTCCGCTCCCTGTCAACCTCCTCTGCAGCCCAACTCACAGTTCAGTTGTCAAACTCGAGGCTTCAGAAAGGTTCAGGTCAACAAACTAACGAGTGATGTCACAATGTGTCCACAGCTGACACTCCCAGCACCCAAAACACTGGATCCTACATTTCCCACAGTGCATTGGAGTTCACCCTTCAGCTGACATTCACTCACATGAACGTTTGATAAAACAAACATGATGCTGTGAGTGTTTGTGACCTGCAGCCTGAAGCTGGATCTGATAAACTCGGTGCAGGAGTGAAATCTGAGCGCTGATGCTGACGCTGCATTTTGAAATGACGTGCTGGAGTTAGCAGAACGCAGAGCTGCAGTCAGACACACACAGGAAATAAATAAGAGGTGGCCTGATGGTGCACGCTCGCTGGGAAATGAAGCTTTTATGTTGTGACCTTATTGGACGCTCTGAAGATAAGAGAGTCTGCAGGTCGACGAGAATATGAAGAAAACACATTCACATGTGAAATATGAGGAGACGAGAAGCCTGAACCTGCCGCTGGAGACAGATACTGCAGATAAACCACTGCAGCTAATACAGAGAGGAGGAGGAGGAGGAGGAGGAGGAGGGAAGAGGGGGGGGGGAGGAAGGAGGAACAATGAAGCGAGGAGAGGAAGAAGTGGAACAAGAAGAAGAGAAGAGTCTCCGAGGAGTGAAATGCTGTAAAAACAGAGAACTGAGGAAGAAGATTCGCTTTAAAAAATGTCATTTTGTTTAGTGTCAGACAGTCTGTGAGGACGTCTCAGAGGACTACGTCCAGGTCTTACACAGTCTGTGAGGACGTCACAGAGACTACGTCCAGGTTTTAGACAGTCTTTGACAGTCACAGAGACTACGTCCAGGTTTTAGACAGTCTGTGAACGTCTCTGTTGGTCCTCCTGGTGTCTTCAGTTTCTTCATGTCTGTCCTCGGTTTCATCATGTTGCCTCTCTTTATATTCCGTTTGTCTCGTTGTCTCTGTGACTGTCTGCTGCTGCAGCGACCCAGTTTCTCCACAGAGGCTCCATCAACTTTCATTTGGTGTAATTAACTTTGTAATGAGTGAGTATAGATTCATATTCATGGAGCACTTTAAACAAACCGAGAGGACAAAGTGCAGCGCTAAAAAAAGAAGAGACGACTGTAATTGAAAACGACCACTGAAGGACTGAAAATGTAGGTTAAAGACATTTCTCTATTTTTAGACAGTGTAGAGACAACGCTGTCACTCTGAGCTGTGATCAGTCAAGAAATCATCTAAGAAGGCAAAATAAGATACAGGAAGTGTAGCGTGAGTTAGCATTTTAGCTTGTTAGCGTTTTAGCAGCAGCTCCAGTGTTCTGTTAGTGTGACAGAGGCTGCGTTCAGGTACAGGAATGAGAGTAGGTCACCGGTGTTTCAGACTGGAGGCATAAAAATAAAACTGGATCAGATTTTATACACAATACATCTACTTGTCCCTCTGATGTCCTCCAACTGCTCAGCTAACGACCTCCAGGTGTCCTTAACGACCCACAGGTGTCCTTAACGACCTCCAGGTGTCCTTAACGACCTCCAGGTGTCCTTAACGACCTCCAGGTGTCCTTAATGATGAACATCCATGATGACGTGTCTATGACACTGTTAGAGTGAAACTGGATCATATTTTAATTTACTGCTAATTAACCGGATCAACAGAGTCAACAAATAACGTCACAGTACCGAGATGATTTACAGACTTACAGCCGTGTAGCTAACTGAACTGACTCAGCCCGGGATGCCAGGAGCCAAACCCGGCAAGAAAACCAGCTCGATAGGCTGCTGTGTTCACTGTTAGACTGGACACTGCCGGTTCAGAGGTTCTGTTGCTGTGTTCACTGTTAGACTGGACACTGCCCGTTCAGAGGTTCTGTGCTGTGTTCACTGTTAGACTGGACACTGCCGGTTCAGAGGTTCTGTTTGCTGTGTTCACTGTTAGACTGGACACTGCCGGTTCAGAGGTTCTGTTGCTGTGTTCACTGTTAGACTGGACACCTGCCGGTTCAGAGGTTCTGTTGCTGTGTTCACTGTTAGACTGGACACTGCCGGTTCAGAGGTTCTGTTGCTGTGTTTCACTGTTAGACTGGACACTGCCGGTTCAGAGGTTCTGTTGCTGTGTTCACTGTTAGACTGGACACTGCCGGTTCAGAGGTTCCTGTTGCTGTGTTCACTGTTAGACTGGACACTGCCGGTTCAGAGGTTCTGTTGCTGTGTTCACTGTTAGACTGGACACTGCTGGTTCAGAGGTTCTGTTCGGTCCGGCCGTGTTCACTGGAAGGTAGATGCTGATGCTAGCTCACAGCACTAGCTGGAGTGTATGGCGGTGGGGGTAACACACACTCACTACTGGCTGCTGTATTGTACTTCCTGTTTGATGGAGACTTGAAGTGACTCTGAGGACATAAAAACAAGGACGAACTCCAGAAAAGGAGGCCAGAGAGAGAACAGGAGGAGAAACATCGTACTTTCAAGGACACAGACTGATTTCACTAAACTTTGAAAAGAGTGTGTGTGTGTGTGTGTGTTGAAAACAATAATGAGTCATGAGGGTCTGACTACAGCCCCACAGGCCTTCTCTGTTAAACTGGTTCATTCAGCTGTATAAACGCACAACATTAAACTCAGGAGCTCCGTTTGTGTCACTGTGAGTAACCAAGTCACCAGGTAACACGGTCACACCTTAAACTTAAACAGTCTGACTTCCTGCTGCAGGGTCAGAGGTCAGAGGTCATCAGTCAGATTCAAACACAACCTGAGTATTACAAACCCTGAAATATGACACAGGTGTGTGTGTGTGTGTGTGTGTGTGAAGAAGGCCACACCAATCAGGTCAAGGACAGTGCAGCAGAGGAACTGAGCAGCTCTGATTGGTTAGCTGTGTGTGTGTGTGTGTGTGTGTGTGGTTTAATGTTCAACATGAGTTATGAACAGAGCAGTAACACACCTCACAACTGGACTCCTCAGCACCAAACAGGAAGCAGGAAACCAGCAAGTTACCATGGTAACGAGTGAAAAAACTAAATCACACACACAACGAATAATTAACAGTTCAGAGTTCAGAGTGAGTCTGATCCACCAATCAGCTCGCATTGTAAGAAACATTAAAATAACGCTGGTGGAGAACACAGTTTATCTTTGTGGATTATAATGATGCTGATTCATGATGTATACATATGACGGGAGCTAACGGGAGCTAACGAGAGCTAACGGGAGCTAACGAGAGCTAACGAGAGCTAACGGGAGCTAACGAGAGCTAACGTTACCCTTACAGCTACACAACACTCGGTAACTGTTCAGTACGTTGTCTGAAACATTAGTTATTGGTTTGATTAATGTTGTGTATTGATGACGGACCGGATGAAGCTGCTCACAGCAGATTGGATCCATCCATCAGTCTGAGAGGAGCTCAGCTGGAGCTACACACACACACACACACACCACACAACACTGAACAGAGACAGCTGCAGAGAGAGAGACAGAGAGAGACGGGGGACGACATGCAGCCAAGAGCTGCAGGTCAGGTTCGAATCCCGGGCCGCCGCGGTGAGGACTGAGCCTCTGAACACGGAGCGGCTCACCTGACAGTCCTTGAACATCTTTCTTCCCGTCGCTCGTGATCTACGCTAACGATACAGACATGAAGAAACCAGACGGTCCAGCTAACAGCAGCAGCCACAGAAGAACACAGCACCAGCTAACGTTTCATTTTATACGTTTCATATATTAGAAACTGTCACGGTCAGCAGAACTATCAGACTGACGAGGAAACAGTTTAACAAGTTACTTTTTAATTAACAGGAGATCCATGCAGGAAGCTGCTGTGACCTGAAACATCACGTCACATGTTTTTGTCTCGGTCGGTGAAGGTGGAACCGGACTGATGTTCCATGTTGACATCCATAAAAGGTCAGATGACTTATACAGGCCCCAGAAGAAGGTGGAGGTGACTGACGGAGGCCTGACTGCCTGTAAAATGCAGCTTTATATACCTGACAGGACGCCTGGAGACGTTTCATCAGTAGTTTGATGTGAAGATGTTTGAGGAGCCGAGCAGAGTCTGCAGACTGACTCCACGTCTGCTGAGGAAACAGCCTGAAACAGTTTGACTTCATCTCATCGTTTATTACTGCAGCAACAACCAACGTCATCTTTGAACATCACAGAAACCAAAGACAGTCTGAGACTGACAAAGACAAAGACAAGCATCAAAGACTGTTTACAGCCCCAAGACCAGACTAAAGACCAAGACAGACTGAGTCTTAGCTGTGCCCAAGACCAGACTAAAGACTAAGACAGACTGAGTCTTAGCTGTGCCCAAGACCAGACTAAAGACTAAGACAGACTGAGTCTTAGCTGTGCCCAAGACCAGACTAAAGACCAAGACAGACTGAGTCTTAGCTGTGCCCAAGACCAGACTAAAGACTAAGACAGACTGAGTCTTAGCTGTGCCCAAGACCAGATTAAAGACTAAGACAGACTGAGTCTTAGCTGTGCCCAAGACCAGACTAAAGACTAAGACAGACTGAGTGTCAGACTGAGCTTGTTCTGAATCAGTTTGTTGGATTTTATTCAGTTTTCATATTAAAACTTTGAAACATTCAGATGAACTTAAAATGAACAAACATTTGAATTATTTCACAGATCAGCTGATCAGCGCTTCATGTTCTCATTAGTACAAAGGTCAGAGGTCAGATCGTGACTCTACGGATAAAACTACAGCTCCACCAGCTCCACCAGGCCAAAAGCACCAAACACCATGAACACCAGCAGCAATCATGCTCCTCCCATAAACAGCTACACCCTCCAACCAGCAGCCAGAAAAAGAAAAAACACCATCGCAGCCCCGTCCGCCCGCTTCAAACCAAACACCAAAACAAACGCACCCAGACCAACCAGAGGGAGGCAGAGGCAGCGAGAAGAGCCCGAAAATCCACAGAGAGAAAAGACGGAGACAAAGTTCAGAAAGACGTCCTCCACTCTGAGACGGGCGGAGGGACGGGCGGAGGGACGGGCTGCTGGTTCAAACAAGTCCTGCAAAGACAGAAACACACACATAACAGCTGTACACATGAATACCCACCACTGTCACCACACACAGGCCTTTGCCTGCTGCTGGTCTGACCTGTGATCAGCTGACCTGTGATCAGCTGACCTGTGATCAGGTGACCTGTGATCAGCTGACCTGTGATCAGGTGACCTGTGATCAGCTGACCTGTGATCAGGTGAATGGTGTCTCTGTCAGTCGTACGTCTGTCCTCACACTATGTAACTTTGAGAAGTACGTAACGCTTCACGGCACTAAGTCACACAGCACCAACTATTTCACTGATTCTGGTGAAGCTGCTCGTTCATCAGCGTCGCGGTGACGAGGCGCCCCCCTACAGGCTGCACACTCACACTGACTCGTTTCTTCTTCCACGGCTCAAACAGTCCAGGAGCTGAATCTGTACCGCCCCCCAGAGGCAGAACACCGCAGGTACACAAACACAGACAAACACAACCGTGTGCTGTGAAATCTTTAATACATTAAAAATAAACTCAGAGTGAGGTGGGAACAATAAATGTAGTCTGAAGAAATGATGGTGGAAAGTCAAACCCTGTGTCTGGACCTCAGACTCCACTGCAGCGATACGCAGCTGTTCTAGTCAATGTTACAAACTCCACCAGCTCCGCCCGGCCCGGTTCAGAAGCGGGCTGTTCTATTTTGGACGGACGCCACGTGCAGCTCGAGCTGACAGGAAGCCAGGCACAGAGAATCCTGTGGATTTTCAAAATAAAACACCTCTGTGCTAACTGCCGGCTGTAAAAACAGACAAAAGAGGAACTAATGAAGCACACAGCATGTTTACAATGTGGAAGCACGTTTAGAAGAACAGAACAGAACAGACGTGACAGAGAGATAGACAGTCCGGTGACGGAGACGAGACCAGTGACGGAGACAGAGTCTAGTGTTTTGAGACGAGTCAAAGTAACGTCATCAGGCTTTGATGCAGAGAGGAACAGAGACTCTGCAGGTTCAGGAGGAGTCCTGAAGATGGTCGTCACGCTCTGAGTTTATTAATCATGCAGCTGGAATGGACGAATGACGTCTGGATGAACAGCAAACAGGAAATATGGAAGAACTGAAGTTTGAGTGAGTGTGAGTGTGTACTGACCTTTGACCTGCTCCAGGTCAGAGTTCTGCTCCTGCTCTGATTGGTTGGGCGGTCTGTAGGGCGGGGGCTGTCTCAGAGGGGGTGGGGCTACAGCTGGTTGCTATAGAGATGAAAACAAACAAACAGAGTGAGTCGGTGTGAGCAGAGCGGTCTTCTTCCCTCCCTCCCAGTGCAGACTGCAGCCTTCAGCTGGGCTGTGCTGCCCCCTGCTGGACTCAAACACCGTCAGTGTGTTACAGTGCAGAGGAGACGAGCGCGTCACACAGCGAGCGAGCGTCTCTGCATCATGTGACCGTGTGAGGAGGTGCTTCCTGTTCTTACCGGAGGCTCTGTCCTCTTTGCTCTGTGTTTACTGTAGCTGGGAGCTGTCAGAGACACAGGCTGAAACACACACACACACACACACACACACACCGTGAGACTCGAGTATCACCTTTACATCATGTGTGTATCACGTGTGTGTGCGCTCCGAGTGTAAATATCATTCAGACTTGAAATCAGCTGATTTTTCAGCTTCCTGTTTCCTGTTCAGTGTGTTAACATATGCTAACGTGCTAACATGTGTTAACAGATGCTAACGTGCTAACATGTGTTAACATATGCTAACGTGCTGACATGTGTTAACAGATGCTAACGTGCTGACATGTGTTAACAGATGCTAACGTGCTGACATGTGTTAACAGATGCTAACGTGCTGACATGTGTTAACAGATGCTAACATGTGTTAACATATGCTAACGTGCTAACATGTGTTAACAGATGCTAACATGTGTTAACATATGCTAACGTGCTGACATGTGTTAACAGATGCTAACGTGTGTTAACATATGCTAACGTGCTAACATGTGTTAACAGATGTTAACATGCTAACATGTGTTAACAGATGCTAACGTGCTGACATGTGTTAACATATGCTAACGTGCTAACATGTGTTAACAGATGCTAACGTGCTGACATGTGTTAACATATGCTAACGTGCTGACATGTGTTAACAGATGCTAACGTGCTAACGTGTTAACAGATGCTAACGTGCTGACATGTGTTAACATATGCTAACGTGCTGACATGTGCTAATAGATGCTAACGTGCTAACACTTTACCCGTGGAGTCGCTGACAGACTCTGGACGACGAACACGACGGGACTCGGAGCTGATTTGATGGCACTGACCGCCTCCTCGTGACTGGCAGCCTGTAGGTCGACACCTGACACCTGCACACACACACACACATAGACGTGAGTCCATGAAGTCCAACAGGTGAGTTCAGACAGATGCAGTGCTGCAACAGAACATCTTGAGGTTCTTGTTCTGCTGTGACAGTCAGACAGCGTGTAGGAGGAACAGCAGCACTTTAGTTTGTCTGTTCTGGGCTCCTGTACAAACATGGCGGACTCTGTGAACCTGCAGACGTAAAGTCTGAGGAGACAAAAATACAACGAGGAGAGACGCCTGAATCTGACACACTTCAAGTGTCCGACAACAGCCCAGGTATCAGACCCGGCCCCAGGTATCAGACCCGGCCCCAGGTATCAGACCCGGCCCCAGGTATCAGAGCCGGCCCCAGGTATCAGACCCGGCCCCAGGTATCAGAGCCGGCCCCAGGTATCAGACCCGGCCCTAGGTATCAGACCCGGTCTTACCTCCAGGATCTTGTCCCCGGTCTTCAGACACCGCGTCTTGGCAGCAGGACTGTTGGACAGAACCTGTTTGATGAAGATTCCCTTCAGCTCCTCCCCGTTCCTCAGACGCTTGATCACATGACGACCTCAACAGGATGCTCAGACCAAAGACTTGACCCTCCTCAGGCCACACCTCCACCCTGAGGGCACAGACACTGTTTAACCCACATTGACTCCACCCTGAGGGCACAGACACTGTTTATACCCACATTGACTCCACCCTGAGGGCACAGACACTGTCTATACCCACATTAACTCCACCCGAGGGCACAGACACTGTCTATACCCACATTAACTCCACCCGAGGGCACAGACACTGTCTATACCCACATTAACTCCACCCTGAGGGCACAGACACTGTTTATACCCACATTGACTCCACCCTGAGGGCACAGACACTGTTTATACCCACATTGACTCCACCCTGAGGGCACAGACACTGTTTATACCCACATTAACTCCACCCTGAGGGCACAGACACTGTTTATACCCACATTAACTCCACCCTGAGGGCACAGACACTGTCTATACCCACATTAACTCCACCCCGAGGGCACAGACACTGTCTATACCCACATTAACTCCACCCTGAGGGCACAGACACTGTTTATACCCACATTAACTCCACCCTGAGGGCACAGACACTGTTTATACCCACATTAACTCCACCCTGAGGGCACAGACACTGTTTATTACCCACATTTAACCTCCACCCTGAGGGCACAGACACTGTTTATACCCACATTGACTCCACCCTGAGGGCACAGACACTGTTTATACCCACATTAACTCCACCCTGAGGGCACAGACCACTGTCTATACCACATTGACTCCACCCTGAGGGCACAGACACTGTCT
>CM024792.1:26369912-26392412 GCA_014281875.1 Nibea albiflora | reverse complement strand
TTGGTGGTGTTGATGGTGTTGGTGGTGTTGATGGTGTTGATGGTGTTGATGGTGTCGGTGGTGTTGATGGTGTTGTTGGTGTTTGATGGTGTTGGTGGTGTTGGTGGTGTTGGTGGTGTTGGTGGTGTTGGTGGTGTTGTTGGTGTTTGATGGTGTTGGTGGTGTTGATGGTGTTGATGGTGTTGATGGTGTTGTTGGTGTTTGATGGTGTTGATGGTGTTGGTGGTGTTGGTGGTGTTGATGGTGTTGGTGGTGTTGATGGTGTTGATGGTGTTTGATGGTGTTGGTGGTGTTGATGGTGTTGATGGTGTTGATGGTGTTGATGGTGTTGTTGGTGTTTGATGGTGTTGATGGTGTTGATGGTGTTGGTGGTGTTGGTGGTGTTTGATGGTGTTGATGGTGTTGATGGTGTTGGTGGTGTTGATGGTGTTGATGGTGTTGGTGGTGTTGGTGGTGTTGATGGTGTTGATGGTGTTGATGGTGTTGGTGGTGTTTGATGGTGTTGATGGTGTTGGTGGTGTTGATGGTGTTGATGGTGTTGGTGGTGTTGATGGTGTTGATGGTGTTGATGGTGTTGTTGGTGTTTGATGGTGTTGGTGGTGTTGATGGTGTTGTTGGTGTTTGATGGTGTTGGTGGTGTTGGTGGTGTTGGTGGTGTTGGTGGTGTTTGATGGTGTTGGTGGTGTTGGTGGTGTTGGTGGTGTTGGTGGTGTTGGTTCAGACTGACCTTCATGCCGAAGGTCTCATTCTCCAGTTTGGACAGGTGGTTGGAGTTGTCCTCCAGCTCCCTCCTCAGGTGGGAGTTCTCCTTACGGAGTGCCTCCACCTGGTGGGCCAGCTGGTCGTAGGAAGCCACGGCGTTGGCCATTTTCACACTCTACAGCGCCTCCTGCAGGAGCAAAGAGGAGGAAGAGGAGCAGCGTTTATTAGCTCACACAGCTTTAAAGTTTTACAGGACACGGGTGGAGGACACGGGTGGAGGACACGCACACAGACAGACAGAAGAACATTAACACAGCTGTCTCCGGCTCCGCTGACGTGGTGTGTTCATCTGGAGGCTACATTAGCACAAAACAAACTCTGTTCTTCTGATTCTGCTGACAGTCCCTGAATGCACCTTCAGGAACACGTGACTCACATGTTGAAGCTTAGTGTGTCCTGAAGGAGACGGAGACTGAAAGACGTCACAGGACAAAGAACAGCTGACTCCGTCCTCTGCATGAGCAGCACAGACAAAGTTCTGATCCAGAAACAGCAGAAATGAATGAAGACACGAAAACACAGCAAGGCTCCGATGAAGCTTCATTCACTGATGGATGAACCAAAGAGGTGGAGCATGACGTAACTACATAACAGGAGGGTGGAGGCTGAGCAGCAGGCTGCTCCTGGTGGAGGTCAGGAGGCCGAGGACAGGACGACGCCTCCTCAGGAGATCCTGCTGCTGCCAGCGTGATGCATCGCTAAGCCGACATCTTCCAAAGACTCTCAACTACTCAGGAGGAAACGGGTCCGACCCAGGACTACCAGAACCAAACGTAGGTCCCAGTCTGACCCTGATGATGGTCTACATGTTGAACCTCGTGCTCCTGGGCAGCAGATGGCTCACAGGGAGTCACAGTGATCATCTGTCACTTCAGTTTGGGTCGATGTTTCTGCTCTGAACCGACCCGACGTTAGATAACACTCGGCCTGCGGCTGTTTTTTCAGCCCTCTTGCTCAGCTGATCCGAATCAGTCTGAGAACACGTCACGCTGATTCTGTCTGCGGGGACGTCACAGAGACTACGTCCAGGTTTAGACAGTTCTGCGGGGACGTCACAGAGACTACGTCCAGGTTTAGACAGTCTGCGGGACTCACAGAGAGTACGTCCAGGTTTTAGACAGTCTGCGGGGGACGTCACAGAGACTACGTCCAGGTTTTAGACAGTCTGCGGGGGACGTCACAGAGACTACGTCCAGGTTTTAGACAGTCTGCGGGGACGTCACAGAGACTACGTCCAGGTTTTAGACAGTCTGTGGGACGTCACAGAGACTACGTCCAGGTTTTAGACAGTCTGCGGGACGTCACAGAGACTACGTCCAGGTTTTAGACAGTCTGTGAGGACGTCACAGAGACTACGTCCAGGTTTAGACAGTCTGCGAGGACGTCACAGAGACTACGTCCAGGTTTTAGACAGTCTGCGGGGACGTCACAGAGACTACGTCCAGGTTTTAGACAGTCTGCGGGACGTCACAGAGACTACGTCCAGGTTTTAGACAGTCTGCGGGGACGTCACAGAGACTACGTCCAGGTTTTAGACAGTCTGCGGGGACGTCACAGAGACTACGTCCAGGTTTTAGACAGTCTGTGAGGACGTCACAGAGACTACGTCCAGGTTTTAGACAGTCTGCGGGGACGTCACAGAGACTACGTCCAGGTTTTAGACAGTCTGTACAATCAGACATTTCTGTCTCTCTGTGTCTGTGTCAGACTCGGTGAGGTCGTTACTGGGGGTCATTCCTGCACATGCTCAGTGTGCTCTTTTAAAGCCGGTCATGTGACTGGATGAGACGGTGACCTTCACCGCAGAGACGATGAGTCAGAGGTCGAGCGGCTACGACAGGAAGTGAATAAAAAACCTGTTCAGGTGTTTTCTGCTCGGCACAGCAAATGTCACTGCTGCATTCATTATGAGGAGGCCAGCCACAGGGGATTGTGGGTAAGAGAAACAGGATCCAGGCTGTTTAAGGTGGATTTAAGGTGGATTACATGCTCGAACCGCACGTCGTCAAGACAACGAGACGAGTTTTTAAAAATCAGTCTCAGGTTTAAAATTCTTCACAAGGACAGAAGAAATAATGTGTGTGAAGATCGTGTGTGTGTGTGTGTGTGTGTGTGTGTGTGTGTGTGTGTGTGTGTGGTGTGTGTGTGTGTGTGTGTGTGTGTGTGTGTCAAAAACCCTCTGACATATTGATGTTCTGTGTTACCGTGGTAACGGGTTCACATCCCCCACTATTGCCATAGTGACACATTTACATCAAGTGATGGCTCTTTCTGCCTCTCTTGTCATCTGATACACACACACACACACACACACACACACACACACACACACACACACACACACACACTGCTGCATTCGCTCCCGAGAGGATAAAGAATCAGACGAGACTCAACGAGCGCTAACAGAGCCTGTTAAGGTGGCAGTTGCCGTGGCAACCCGAGTCTGAGGCGCATGACCCTAATATGAGACGGAGAGAGAGACAGACAGAGACAGAGAGAGAGAGACAGAGAGAGAGACAGAGAGAGACAGAGAGAGAGAGAGAGAGAGAGAGAGTGAGAGAGAGTGAAGAGGACGCTGACGGAGGAAGCTAAGAAGAGAAAAGGAGAGAGTGAGCGAGCAAGAAGCCGCCGGACAAGAGTAAATCTGGGACTGACTTTTAGTGGTTGGTGAGAGCTTGGTGAAATAAAAGGCTGAAAGACAGACGCCGAGCTGGCTGACTGCTGCTGGACTCGTCAGTAAGATTAGCTGCTGCTGCTGTGTTCACGGTTCTCCGTCTGTCTCCTCGTCGTCTCCTCGTCTGTCTCCTTGTCGTCTCCTCGTCTGTCTCCTCGTCGTCTCCTCGTCTGTCTCCTTGTCGTCTCCTCGTCTGTCTCCTTGTCGTCTCCTCACTGATCTCTGATCATGTTTCACTTCCTTCATCATAAAGTCTGAACAAAGACAGCACCGATCGCTCACTCCGCCCGCTACACCCCCACATCCTCCCAGGCTCCATCTACCTCTCCAACCCCCTTCCCCCATCTGGGACTGTCTGGTTACCATGGCAACCGCATCCTTCAGGCAATGAGGAGAGGAGAGGAGAAAATGGCGTCTTAGTGTGATGAGCAGAGGAGCAGGAGGAGGAGGTGGAGGAGGAGAGGAGGAGGAGGTGGAGGAGGAGCAGAAGGAGGAGGAGGAGGAGGTGGAGGAGGAGAGTATGAGGAGGAGGAGGTGGAGGAGGAGAGTATGAGGAGGAGGAGGTGGAGGAGGAGAGTATGAGGAGGAGGTGGAGGAGGAGGGTGGATGCTTCATTCACAACAACAAACTGTCTTCACCGAGCGAGTCACTTCCTGTCAGCAAACAACAAGCAGCTCTGACAGACGGCCATGTTGGTGATCACAGAGCATGCTCAGACATTTAAAGCAACTGCAGTCCAACACCTGGAAACACCTGGAAACTCCTGGAAACACCTGGAAACACCTGGAAACTCCTGGAAACACCTGGAAACACCTGGAAATATGCTCATAAGCAAAAGTTTGTTTGTTACTGAGCATCATTTGGCGAAGAAGACAAAGTGGTCCTCGTCACACTCTGAACTTCACGTCCAGGTTTAAACCTCCGTCAGCCAATCAGAAGAAGCTCAGAGGTCAAAGGTCAGCTTCGTGTTTTGAACGTGGTTATGATCCACGCCACCTCTCGCCGCCTTTTCCAGCTCAGAGAAGGACTTCCTGTCCCCCAGCTGTTTGGACCGGTTCTGAACATCTGACCTGAGCCCGGCACTCAGAGGTCAGAGGTCAAACCGAACATCAGGAACATCAACACGTCTGAACAGGAAGGAAGAGACACCCTGACAGCTCGAAGACAAACATGAATATAAAATCAATCATCAGAATGTTTATTCATCTTCGTCTCATGAATATTAATATTATTCCAGATTTTAGAAGACAGAATGTGAAAATCAGCTGATTCACAGAAACCTAGTTCAATCATAACTTCAGTGATCACAGAGCAGCCTCCAACTGTCAGATGTTACAGAGACATCAGAGCCAGAAACCAAACGATCCAAACTGGTTGGTGTCACCAAGCGACGACTTTGTCCATATTTAGATCAGACCTGCTGATGGCTCGTTAGTTCGGACCAATCGGTGTAAGAACAGAGAGTGACGTCACACATAGGTTTGAACGGACGCCGCCATGTTGGATGCTGCTTCTTCTGTCTAATCTAAATATGGTCAAAGACGCAGATCATCGTGGACCTGAGGCCGGCTGATGACACCCCTGGCTGCAGGTGACAAGACTATCTGTAACCACGCCCACCTGTCAATCAAGCGTCCACGCTCTGAATCCTGCATAACTTTAAGCCTTAATATAATGTGAACAGGTGAGCTGTATATAAATTCACCCTCAGTACAGTTGTCATGAACGGGGAAATTAGCTACAGAGACCAAAACTGTTTTTTATACCAGGCTGTAAACATGTTTATTTCTGCTGTCTAACATGGGGACTTATGGAGACTGACTCACTGCTGCAAGCCAGCCTCAGTGACGTTAAGGAACTGCAGCTTGTGTTTCCACACCGGAAGTTCAACTACGATGTCAAACATGCATTTAAGAAAACAGCTGATCATGTGATCAAACTACAGGAAGTAGTTCATTGGGACTATTCAGCTGATGAAGATGATGAAGATGATGATGATGATGATGATGATGATGATGATGAAGATGAAGGTCAAAAACTGACTGATCGAACAAAACAACAGAAAATGATTTGTCCGTCCTTCAGACCAATCAGAACACCGATCAGAGATCAGATCAATAGAACCGGATCAAACAGCGTCATCACGGACACAGAGCGCGCGTGAGGCGTTCAAGGCCCCAAATCAAACAAATTATAAACGTTATGAATCAAGCACAATGAGACGGTCAGGTGCCTCAAATAAAAATCCGATTCACAGAAAAAAGAAAGAAACAAACATTTAATGTTAGGGTCAAACAGTAAAAATCTGAATTTTTCGACGACATCTCTAATTCATCCCCATCATCCTCCCTCCATCCTCCATCCTCCATCATCCTCCATCCTCCCTCCATCCTCCATCCTCCATCATCCTCCATCCTCCTCTCCCTCCTCCATCCTCCATCATCCTCCCTCCATCCTCCATCTCCATCAGCCTCCCTCCAGTCCTCCATCCTCCATCATCCTCCTCCATCCTCCATCAGCCATCCTCCTCCATCCTCCTCCCTCCCATCCTCCCTCCATCCTCCCTCTGTCTGCATAAAGGAGACAAAAACAGGACGCCCCCCGCAGCCCCGCATAAACACGCATGATGAGATGAAGGCACGATGGAAGCTTCAAACATCATCGCTGCAGCATTTCAAATCACTGGATCTGAGATCAGCATCCAGCCTCTCTTTGTCCTTTATCCGCAGCGTTCAGCACCAGAACCGGACCGAACCGGGCCCAGGATGGCCGGGCGGTTCCGAAGGGACGTTCACCCGAGTTAAGGTGGATTCAATCTGAGATAGATAATCTGAGATAAAAACTATAAGAAAGGAGAGATCTGCGCTTACCTCATGACTCCGAACAGAGCTGAAGATCACTGACCGACTGAGAGAGAGAGGAGGGAGGAGGAGAGGAGGGAGGGAGGGAGGAGGAGGAGAGGAGGGAGGGAGGAGGAGAGGAGGGAGGGAGGAGGGAGCGGAGTGTCTTTTGGAGAGAGGAGGAGCTCTTTACAGTGTGAATAAATCCTCGTTTCAATCATTTAATATGCAAATGAGCCTGGAGCTCATTAATTCAGCATGATACAGAGAACCACAGACACGCCCACCTGTCAATCAAAGCGTCCACGCTCTGAATCCTGCATAACTTTAAGCCTTAATATAATGTGAACAGGTGAGTTGTATATAAATTCACCCTCAGTACAGTTGTCATGAACAATTCTTACCTTGATTCATTTCCTGTTTCCTTACTTCCTTCTTTCTGTCCTTCTTCCTTCCTTAGTTTTTCTTTTTTAGCATTCAGAGATGGACAAACGTTTTTCTTCCCTTCTGTCCTCGGGCTTGCATGGTGTGACTCGGGCTGGCATGGTGTGACTCGGGCTTGCATGGTGTGACTCGGGCTTGCATGGTGTGACTCGGGCTTGCATGGTGTGACTGTGACTCGGGCTTGCATGGTGTGACTCGGGCTTGCACGGTGTGACTCGGGCTGGCATGGTGTGACTCGGGCTGGCATGGTGTGACTCGGGCTGGCATGGTGTGACTCGGGCTTGCACGGTGTGACTCGGGCTGGCATGGTGTGACTCGGGCTGGCATGGTGTGACTCGGGCTTGCACGGTGTGACTCGGGCTGGCATGGTGTGACTCGGGCTTGCATGGTGTGACTGTGACTCGGGCAGGCATGGTGTGACTCGGGCTTGCATGGTGTGACTGTGACTCGGGCTTGCATCGTGTGACTCGGGCTTGCATGGTGTGACTCGGGCTTGCATGGTGTGACTTGTTTGAATTTAGAGTGGCTTAAATGAAGAGCACATTGTTCAGAGTTACACACTCGGTTGGTCACACTCAGCTCTGTAGTTCTGCAGTACGCAGGTTGTATGTGTCAGTCAGATCAGCACTGAAGTCACTCATGACCTCATCAGTTCAGAACTGATCAATAACTGATCGATCAGTCACATGACACTTGAAGATGAACTGATGAACCTGTGTGCGTCTTTATGTGGAATTAAAAAGTGGCGAAGAAGCTGCAGCAGGATGTGAACACAGACCCGTGCTGACCTCTGGTGGAAGATTCAAGAAGTGCAACAGAAAACACTAAAGCCTAACTCAAGCCTAACTCAAGCCTAACTAAAGCCTAACTCAAGCCTAACTCAAGCCTAACTAAAGCCTAACTCAAGCCTAACTCAAGCCTAACTAAAGCCTAACTCAAGCCTAACTCAAGCCTAACTCAAGCCTAACTCAAGCCTAACTAAAGCCTAACTAAAGCCTAACTCAAGCCTAACTAAAGCCTAACTCAAGCCTAACTCAAGCCTAACTAAAGCCTAACTCAAGCCTAACTCAAGCCTAACTCACACCGGGGACGTCAGCGGCGCGTTACGGCTGCGTCGCGTCAGCCGTTGCTGATCGCTGCCATTATAATCAATGAGAGCACTCACACCGGGCGCGATGCGGAACGTCTCAGGTGTGAGTCCCGTGTAAAGAAGGTCAAGACCATAAAAAGACTGAAAATCTGTTTGATTTATTGATTTAGTTCCATGAATTTATTCATATGTAGATACATTTGACATAAACTTCGGCTTCAATTAATCAAAGTTTTAATAACACAGGAGAAGAAGCAGTTTATGTAGAAAACTTCCTGTTTAACTTTAAGAACTACATTTCCCAGAAAACAATGAGGGAAGTTCAGAAAAACAAACAAAAAACACAAACAAATCCTCATCCAGAAATCAAACTATGTCTGAGAGGTCCGAGTCACATGACAGACTCATGACGATGACGATGATGACGATGATGACGATGATAATTTTAATAATGACTTTTTGCCATAAATGTTTGACTTTTTTTCTCCTCAAAATTCGGAATTTTTCCAAAAAGATGATGACGATGATGATGGTGAAGATGAAGATGGTGATGAAGATGATGGTGATGATGGCGACGATGAAGATGATGATGGTGATAACGATGATGAAGGTGACGATGGTGACGGTACCAGGGTGGACGCTCGTCGATCACTGCCTTCAAAATAAAAGCGAAACACGTGTTTGAACTTTTATTTTATGTGTGTCGATAAAACATCATTTAAATGTTTTATTTTTATTTGAAGGTCAGCTCGTCAAATCGTGTCTGAAACGAAGCTTTTTGTCCCAGTCTGTACATTTACAAATATCAGACTTTTATTCTGAAAATCCACCGAAACGGAACGGAAGCGTTGTCTCTTGTTTTTGCCAGCGCAGAGGAGGAAGGAGGTGATGAGGGAGGAGGAGGAGGAGGAGGAGGAGGTCTGATATGTGCTGATCGGCAGCAGGTCTGATGATGATGGTGATGATGGTGATGATGATGGTGATGTGAGTCAGAGAGCGGAGGGTTCAGGATGCTCACAGCCGCTCCAGAGTAGACAAACCCCGCAGACAGAGACCGAGGGTCCGCCGGAGGAGGCACGGTGAGTCCTCACACCGACACTTAGACATCGACAGCGGGGGGCCGGAGCGCGACAGTCGGTCTGATTTCACCAACAGCCCGGTACTGTACTGTACTGTAACTATATATATATATATATATATATATATATATATATATATATATATATATATATATATATATACACATCTATGTGTGTGTGTGTGTGTGTGTGTGTTACCCGATGCGCGTGCCCGCCGACCCGTCCTTACTATTTAAGCGGAGTCAGACTGATTAACATAATGAGAGGAGATAATGAGTCTGCAGCTCTTTGAAACTGACAACAAAGCGGCAGGTCAGCTGAGTGTGTGTGTGTGTGTGTGTGTGTGTGTGTTGTATAAAGTGCTCATTATGCAGTATAATGTAATAACACACTGAGGCCTCTGTTACTCTGAATATCAGCACGCTGCACAAGGTGCGCTCTTTTCAGCAGGAAGCAGGTTACTATGGTAACATTTAAAAAACCTCCCGTCACACAGCAGACGTGAAACGTTTCTATCTGATCCACCAATCAGAGACCTTCATTACAAACAACGCTGGTCTGCTACGTCCAGGTTTTAGACAGTCTGCGGGACGTCACAGAGACAACGTCCAGGTTTTAGACAGTCTGCGGGACGTCACAGAGACTACGTCCAGGTTTTAGACAGTCTGTGTGGACGTCGCAGAGACTACGTCCAGGTTTTAGACAGTCTGCGGGGACGTCGCAGAGACTACGTCCAGGTTTTAGACAGTCTGCGGGGACGTCGCAGAGACTACGTCCAGGTTTTAGACAGTCTGCGGGGACGTCGCAGAGACTACGTCCAGGTTTTAGACAGTCTGCGGGGACGTCACAGAGACTACGTCCAGGTTTTAGAAGTCTGGGGGGACGTCTCAGAGACTACGTCCAGGTTTTAGACAGTCTGCGGGACATCACAGAGACTACGTCCAGGTTTTAGACAGTCTGCGGGGACGTCACAGAGACTACGTCCAGGTTTTAGACAGTCTGCGGGGACGTCTCAGAGACTACGTCCAGGTTTTAGACAGTCTGCGGGACGTCTCAGAGACTACGTCAGGTTTTAGTAGACAGTCTGCGGGGACGTCACAGAGACTACGTCCAGGTTTTAGACAGTCTGCGGGACGTCACAGAGACTACGTCCAGGTTTTAAACAGTCTGCGGGGACCGTCACAGAGACTACGTCCAGGTTTTAGACAGTCTGCGGGGACATCACAGAGACTACGTCCAGGTTTTAAACAGTCTGCGGGGACGTCACAGAGACTACGTCCAGGTTTTAGACAGTCTGCGGGGACGTCACAGAGACTACGTCCAGGTTTTAAACAGTCTGCGGGGACGTCACAGAGACTACGTCCAGGTTTTAGACAGTCTGCGGGGACGTCACAGAGACAGATATAATCATCATCTTGGCTATTTTCATGTCCTGATGACAGCAGGTTTATTCTGTAGCTGTGATGCTGCTCGCTCGCCCGCTCGCTCTGTGGTGTCTTCCCTGCCGCCTGCCTCTGCACAGGAAGTGACGTCAGATGATGTGGGCAGGCGGGTTACCATGACAACGGCCCTGCTAAAGATGATGACATGTTTGTAGCCTCTCTGAGTGTATAAATCTCTGCTGTCTGTCTCCTCTGAGCACCATCACCATGGCAACCAGACAACACACACACACACACACACACATACTCTCTATCTCTCTCTCTCTCTCTCTCTCTCTCTCTCTCTTGCACACACACACACACACACACACACACACTCTCTCTCTCTCTCTCTCTCTCTCTCTCTCTCTCTCTCGCACACACACACACACACACACACACACCTGCCTCCTGATAGCATCCATTGTGTTTCTGGATGTAACCATGGGAGCACCTGAATGTGTGTGTGTGTTGATTAACGAGCTGATGATTAGTCACTGGTCTAAATTTGTGGTTGCGATAAGGACGGTGACGTCTGAACAGAGTCAGCTGATCTGAAGTCAGTATCTCGAGCGTACTCAGTTTCCTGGAGATATTTTGAACGTTTATATTTTACAAAATAAAGAAATGAAGTCTGTGTCTGCCCCAGGAAGTTCAGCGTGCTACTCCTCCCTCAGTTTTGGTCTCACAGACACAAAAAAGGTCTCAAACCGACCGGCTCGGCCGGGAATGGTGTGCTGTGACTTTTCTCAGAGTTTCACCAAACGGTTTCACCAAAAATCACCAAAAACCAGGCCAGAGTTTACAATGGGTGTGTATTGGTAGAATGTTCCAGAGCTAGAGTGGAGAGGGAGAGAAACATTTGTCAGAAAATTTGCAAACGGCTCTCGTGGCCACAAATGTCACTCTACAGAAATAATTTCTACATAGAAACGTAGGAGAATTGTTGGGCTACGCAGCGATATCACTGCTGAAGCTGTCAGACTTGTAGTTTTGGCGGGAGACGCACTGATGCGCCAGGATCAGCCACCGACAGCCCCATCTACTCCCATGTAACCTGGAGAGGAGCACGGGGCACCTGTTTCTTTCTCTCTCTCCCCAGGTCACATGTTTTAACTTCACACACTGAAATTGGGCATTCACATGGTCGACAAGATGAGGATGCTCACGGTCATTTGGGCTTTTTGATACCACCTACCGTTTGGCATTAGTGTCCACTAGTTGGAGGGGTTCATTTAGAGACTTTCTGTGTCTCTCAGCAGTCACTCACACACAGACAGAGCACAGCTGCAGTTCATTACTCTGACCTGCAGCTGACCCTGGTTGCTTGGCAACCTCAAGCCTGCCTTTGACTGACTTTGTTGAAGTCTGTGTGCTGCTGCAGGGTCAGTAATAATGTATGTCACACACACTGTGTTTATTTAAACAGATTAGAGTTTAGTTTTATAATTTTGGAAAGTCAACCAGAGATTTCAGTTCAGTAAACACATCAGACCTGATGAGCATTTCTGCGGGTGCTTAAACCAACCAGTTAACTAAACTCCAAGCATGTCTTAGGGATCTAAAAATGGATGATCTACAATTTTCTGATGTTAAATTCAGACAAAACTGAAGTTCTTGTAATTGGACACCTCAGAAACTCTCTCCGGAGACTTGGCTACCTTAGACGGGATCACGTTGGCCTCCAGCTCCACCGTAAAGAATCTTATTTTTGTTATCTTTGATCAGGATTTGTCCTTTAATGTCCACATGAAACAAATTTCAAAGACTGCATTCTTCCACTTACGTAACATTACCAAAATCAGACGCATCCTGTCCCAAGCGGATGCAGAAAAATTAGTCCATGCATTTGTTCCTTCTAGGCTGGACTACTGTAACATGTTAATGAAATAAAATGATATTCTATATAAAAGATATAATATATAATGAAAAGTGTTCTTCAGTGATGACAGACTGACACTCAGACAGGTGAATCCCTGAGACAGCACACCTGTGTGAAGATGTCTTCATGTTCACTCCTACGTCCTCCTCTGTCATCCTCACTAATGACATGCAAAGCTCTAATCAATGCTCGTTAGTCAGACTGCAGGAGAGTACAGCACAGCATGCTGGGAAACCGCCGGAGGCCTTCGCTGCATGTCTTCAGTTCATTCCTGTCCGTCACAGAGTCAGTGAGCGCGCTCAGAGAGGACGCGTCCACGTGTCTCAACACTGAAGCTTTAAATGTCACAGAGCAAACACACCAACGTCACACTGAGCCTGTGTGTGTGTGTGTGTGTGTGCGTGTTCTATTCACTTAGTGATATTCAGGCTGATACAGACAGCTGGCATAAATAAACGTATCCGTACCTGAAACATTCTATAACGTGACTGTGACTGTGTGAGCGACCGTCTTCGTCTGTCGTCTCTCTCTCAGCATACAGGTCATCGAGAGCGGCAGGCGGACTCCAACTCCCAGAATGCCTGAGCAGAGTAACGACTACCGGGTGGTGGTGTTTGGAGCCGGCGGAGTGGGGAAGAGCTCGCTGGTGCTCCGGTTTGTTAAAGGCACCTTCAGAGACACCTACATCCCCACGGTGGAGGACACGTACAGACAGGTAGACACACACCTGTAGTTTCTTCTTCCTCACCCCATTAACCTGCAGTCATTCCCCAGGGTACGAACATCCCACGACACACTCACAGCCCGCCAATCAGACACTTAGATCTGTCAAACCTCAACAGACAGCCTGAGACTGTCTCTGAGACTGTCTCTGAGACTATCCAGGTGGATTCATGTCTCTCTCAGAGAGAGAGAGAGAGAGAGCTTTGGTAGAGAGACATAGAGTAACAACAGAGAGCGAGTGCTGGTCTTGATAAAGCTGTTATTAATCAGAGAGATAAAAAGTTTTCCTGATAGTTTCACAGCGGTCACAGTCAGCAGGTGAAGACACGCCCACCTCAGCTCCCCCAGCATGTGTTATTAATCAGGTGACAGATTTACATCGCTGTCAGGTAAACTTGAGCCGTACCTGTCCCCTCTGCAGGTGATCAGCTGTGATAAGAGCGTCTGCACGCTGCAGATCACCGACACAACAGGAAGCCACCAGTTTCCCGCCATGCAGCGCCTTTCCATCTCCAAGGGCCACGCCTTCATCCTGGTCTACTCCATCACCAGCCGCCAATCACTGGAGGAGCTGAAACCCATTTACCAACAGGTGCGTATGAAGCGCCTGCATGAACGTGTGAACATGCATATGGCACCTTGGTGAAGGTGTGGAGCAGAGAGACTTTAAACTCTGATCTGAAACATTCTGGAATGGAAGGTACCGTCCTGACCCGATCCTTTGTCCCTCCAGGTTCTGGCCATCAAAGGCACTGTAGAGTCCATTCCCATTATGCTCGTGGGCAACAAAAGTGATGAGACGGCCCAGCGTGAGGTGGAGACAAAGGAGGGCGAGGCTCAGGCCACCTCCTGGAAGTGTGCCTTCATGGAGACGTCGGCCAAGACCAACTCCAACGTAAAGGAACTGTTCCAGGAGCTGCTGGCCCTGGAGAAGAAGCGGGACATGAGCCTGAGCATCGACGGCAAGCGCTCGGGCAAACAGAAACGGGCCGACAAGCTGAAGGGGAAGTGCAGTGTCATGTAGAGAGTGACGGGCGGCGAGGCGGCGAGGGGAAGTAGACTGAACTCCTCAGAGGATCGTCTTCTTCTTTGGTGGTCTGTCCGTCTCAACACTGAAGCGCAGAGGAACAAAACAAAGAGACAACTCATGCAAGAAGCATGCAAGAAGAAACACACACACACACACACCTGAACTTCACAATGACGTCACATAAAGGAATACTCTGCTGAACGGAGCCTGAACGGGTTTGATAATTATTAACAGAAGTAAAAGATGAAAACATTTCTGTAGATCCAACATGAAAGGAAGTTAGCTCGTCATAGCAGTCCGGTACATTTGAATATAATAAATAATGAGAGCTGTGTATTTCTCAGCTATGAACTGTTAGCTCACGAGGCTAATGCAGCACTCTGATGACATGCTAGCCAAAGCATATCTAGGCTTGGCCCAGGTGCGGGTCCAGGTCCGTGTTCAGGTTCGGGTGCAGGTTGGTCTGAGGCCTCAGTAAGTAACGTTACTACTGTAGACACAGTTAGCTGGATGTGCTTTATTGTTGTTTGCTCTGATTGGACAGTCAGGTCAGTTAGCAGAGCCAACATGTAGTCTGATATATGTCATCACTGTTTACTTCCTGTTAGCTCTGCAGTATCGTTAGCTCTGCAGTATCGTTAGCTTAGCCTCCAGCAATGACTTTTCATCCTTAGGTTAGTTTGTTTCATAATTTACTGTTTAGTGTAAGTTAACTGATGTTAGCTGTAGAATCAGGCTAACGTTACTGCTACACTGAGTGACTAGCTAACACTGCTAAGGGTTATCTCCTGAGCTAGCTGTAAGAAGTTGAGATTGGAGGTGAAGCTAACGTTACTGACATGCACATTTTGCCCAAATCTCAGCATGCTAATATGTTAGCATGCCCTACACGTCACACGGAAACATTGATTTAACTTCCTGCGCCCTCGACCTTTCCTCTCCACCATTCAACAGACTGAAAACAGTGAACTATTCCTTTATTCCATCAGACTGCTGACAGACGTTCTCGTGATGACTCTCCTCTCGCCGGCTGTGAGCGTCATCGTCAGGATGCTTTGTGCTTCCTGCTGTCGTTCCAGGAACGCCTACGTCAGTCTGACGGCGTTCAGCAGCTGCTCGTCCATCGACAGCAGGTAGCTAACAGCAGACGCTCATGTTAAAGCATCAGGAAACAAACGAGCACACGGCGGCCTTTCACTGTCTTCATCTGTCAGACTCATGAACACGTAGCTGCCGATGGAGCGGCAGTGGAAGCACGCAACCTTACCACCTGTAAATACTGAAGGACTTAAAGGAACAGTCCAACATTTATTGGACAGAGACAGCTGAAGAGCGACAGAAAATGTGGGGAGAGAGAGAGAGATGGGGAATGACTGCACACGTCGGGATTCGACTTCACATATGGGGCGGCTGGTCGACCGGCTGAGCTCAACGCCTCCCCGACCTGGGCCGCTGTGAAGGACCTGAATGAAATGAATAAATATCTTGTTGTGCAGCACTTTGGAACCTTGTGTTTGCTAATCGTGCTATATAAATAAAGTGGATTGGATCAGTGATCAAGTACATCTTAAAGGTTATTACGTGATCTTTGGTGTGAACAAAGTAAATAAACAGAGCAGGTGACCAATGAGAGCTTCAGCCATCTACAGGTGATCAGAACACTCAGGTGTGCCTCACCTCTACTGAACGACCATTTACTGCAACGGATCAGACCTCACTAACAGCAGCTAACAGACTGAGCTAACATGAGCTAACAGCAGCTAACAGGCAGAGCTAACATGAGCTAACAGCAGCTAACAGACTGGGCTAACATGAGCTAACACCGGCTAACAGGCAGAGCTAACATGAGATAACAGCAGCTAACAGACTGAGCTAACAGCAGCTAACAGACTGAGCTAACATGAGCTAACAGCAGCTAACAGACTGAGCTAACATGAGCTAACAGCAGCTAACAGACTGAGCTAACATGAGCTAACAGCAGCTAACAGGCAGAGCTAACATGAGCTAACAGCAGCTAACAGACTGGGCTAACATGAGCTAACAGCGGCTAACAGGCAGAGCTAACATGAGATAACAGCAGCTAACAGACTGAGCTAACAGCAGCTAACAGACTGAGCTAACATGAGCTAACAGCAGCTCCAGCTGTCAGCAGTTTACTTCACTGTCCATCATAAACTCTGTAAATCACAGAGAGTTGAGGCGGAGCAGCCGGAGGACATCAGAGGGAAAACCAGGAAACATTTTCTCCATAAAATCTGATCCAGTTTCACCAGAATCAGTGAAATAGTTGGTGCTGTGTGACTTAGTGCGACATGTTCTGTGTGATGTTAGCGGGCCGTTATTTTCATTATTTACCCAGTAACACTGTACACACCTACAAGACCACAAATTAATTATGTCATCATTTATATTTCATGAACGGATGCCGTGTATTACAAATCTTTCATTTCTTTGTTCAGTTCTCAGTCCATCCGACATCACTCCTGTTAACAGCCATGAATGAGTGCACTGAAGGTCCACCTGTACAGGTGAGGCTGTTAAAGCCAGCAGCACGTTCACACTTCAGCACCACAGAGCTGAAAAACATTTCTGCACTTCCAGGGTCAAAATACCTGACAACATCGCCACCTGCTGTACACACAGGAAACAACAACAGAAAACTAAAGACTGAAGACTGAAGACTGAAGACTGAAGACAGAAGACAGAAGACTGAAGACTGAAGACAGAAGACAGAAGACTGAAGACTGAAGACAGAAGACTGAAGACTGAAGACAGAAGACTGAAGACTGAAGACAGAAGACAGAAGACTGAAGACTGAAGACAGAAGACAGAAGACTGAAGACTGAAGACAGAAGACTGAAGACTGAAGACTGAAGACAGAAGACTGAAGACAGAAGACAGAAGACTGAAGACAGAAGACTGAAGACTGAAGACTGAAGACAGAAGACTGAAGACTGAAGACAGAAGACAGAAGACTGAAGACTGAAGACAGAAGACAGAAGACTGAAGACTGAAGACAGAAGACTGAAGACTGAAGACAGAAGACAAAGGCAGGGGAATCAAAGTGAAACATTTGTTTAACCATGACTGAGCCGGTAAAATCAGGTGATTTGATGTATAAAATATGAATTAATCTATTCTAGGCAGAATATTTGTTATTATGTTAAACAGCAGAATTTGCTTGTTGTCTGTGAACAAACAGGAAATGACCAAATGTAACACTCTGAAACAGGAAGAGCTCGTGTCTTTGTTAGTAAAGTATTAATGTGACATGAGTCTGTTTTCTTAGTTTAGTCCACCTGGTCATTGGATGTGTTGTCTGATCTGTCCAACATGACTGTGTCCAACATGACTGTGTCCAACATGACTGTGTCCAACATGACTGTGTCCAACATGACTGTGTCCAAAAGTCATAACATACATAACACGTGCCGAGCTGCTGACCAATGAATCACAGTTCACTGCATGTTTGTCCCCATAATGAATCTTTATGGATTATACTGACGACTTTTACATTCACATATTAGCATACACATCTTCATATATTAAAATCTATATTCAAAGTAAAATGTACAAACACAAAAAAATATTTTTTAAATTCTTTTAAAATTGATTTATTGAATTCAAAATACATGCATGTACATACACAACCATGTAAACTGAGCACAGTTATGATCTGTAGAAATGAAGCTGAATTGAATCAATAAATAAAATTTCATAAATAAACATTTTCTATTAATGCTGAGAGATGATTGGTGCAAGCACAGCCAACCATGTGTGAGTGAACTGGATTTATAAAGTGCAGTGAATGGTTTCTACCAGCAGACGGCGCTGTGAGCCCTTTAGTGCCCTGTAAACAAACAGAGAGAAGATCCGCAGGAAATATGAACCCAAGAAAAATCTACACGTTACATTTCTGTCCCACCTCAGCTTGACCCAGACCCGGTCCCCCTTTTTCTAGACTCTGTTACTGCCAACTAAACACAGCAGTGAGCAGGAAACCCAAGTCCAGGTCTGAAGAGGTCTGAAGAGGTCTGAAGAGGTCCTTCAGAGTCCACACGGTGGCTTCAAAGGTGTGTCGTGCTTGACTTGACTTGGAAGTTTAAGACTCGGGACTTGACTTGAGACACGATGACTTGAATGACTTGAGTGTTATGAAATGTGAATATAAAATCGATGTATTTCATTTTAAATAACGTTGATGATTACAGTGCGGGATGCGGGCTGAGAATGACGTCACTGCCCTGTCAATCAGCCACGCCCACCGGGCTAACGTATGCGCCGTAACTAAAATCAAGATGTCGACGCCAAGAGGAATGACGTTCAGCTTCAAGGACTACTGCCAAGAAAAATTCAGATAGCCACTAACTAGCAGATAACTAGCAGATAACTAGCAGATAACTAGCAGATAACTAGCAGACCACCACGTCAAAGTTCATCCGGCCATTCTGCCCAGTAAGTGTTTGTCAGTGTGTTAATATTATTGTTAGCTAATGATTCTCATTCACCCAGCTCATGTTAGTGAAACACAACTGGACTTCTAATTTGAATTTAAAGAGGAACGTGTTCAATTTAAAGTCAAAGAAGTCCAGCTGTCTACAACTAGCAGCTAAACTCTTTGTTAGCTAATGTCAAGCTAGGAGAGAGAGGGAGTGAGATATGTAGCAAAGTTTACAGTTACTTATATGTTGCCTTTCACTTTATTAAGATCAGATTCTGCAGTTAAAATTACAACAATATGCAGTGAAAGGTGACTTGGACTTACTTGGGACTTGCACATGTGTGACTTGGTCCCAAGTCTGCTGTGTTCTAGCAGAGGGCGACCATGAAGAGTCCGAGGAGCAGGTGGATCATAGCCAGTCTGATACAGGAGGCTTCACTTGAGGCGGCAGTGGTTGTCGGGGCGACCGTGGTTGTCGGGGGCGGTTGTCGGGGCGGCCGTGGTTGTCGTGGTAACAGTGTTACACAAACTGGTCCCACAACAGGCCGGTCCACTGGTGATGTTGCCCACGTTCTCCATGAAAGGTAGCGTAGCCACGCTGGCAGCAGCTGCACACAGGTTTGAAGATGCACAGCCAAACAGTGGAGAAGGTGTGGAGCCACTCTGTGTCACTGTGGAGGAAAATCACTGGTTTACTGTACGAACTATATTTCTGTCAGTTAGCAGTCATTAATAAAGACAAAGTATTCAGATCCTTCATAGTAGCACAGAGACTGACCACTGGCTTGAATGCACCTGTCCTCCACCCCTTTGCATTGTAATGGAGTGTTGCTTCAGAGGTCTCACAAGTCAAACACTGCAGGCTGTTACTGGTCTGAGTCCCAGGGACTGAAACAGAAAAGGACAGCAGCTTTTATTTCACAGCATCAACATGTCTCATGTTGAATGTCAGTCAATGAGCCACTCATCCACGTCTTCTACATGGGAGAGTTGCTCCGTTGCAGTTGTCCGTGTTGCAGCACTGAACAGATGCAACTGCACTTGAAGCGCCGACGTTGGTTGAAAATGTCTGAGCTCCTGTTGCTGGACACAGGGAGGACGGCGCACACGCCTTGAAGACTTGCGGGACTGAACTTCCAGATAAAGTGGCTACAAAAGTGCAGTTTGTTAACGTTGGCAGAAAGAACACTTGGCAGTACAACATGTATTTGAATGACATGAGAAACAACTACCTGTGATGGACGCTGTTACACACATGGTCTCTGAGGAACATGGGAACGATGCTACGGCTGAACACTGCATATCTGTGCAGGTGTGACACTGGAGAGCTCCACCTGGAACGGAGACAAGACGAGTCAAGAAATGTGATCACGTCTCAAATGACAAATCAACCGTCTGAAGAGAGAACCAGTCTCAGTTCCACAAAGAAGTTCTGTGAAGAAGCTTTCCTGCAGACGGTTCTTCAAAGAACCAACATGGTTCTTCAGAAGGAACCAATCACACACACACACATTGCACAGCCAGGATTTTGTCCAAGGACACCTGTACCACAGTTTGAGGAGCAGTGACTTCCAGGATCTGGAAGTTTGTTGAATAAATGTGCTGATATGAAGTGAAAGATTTCAACCCGTTTCTAAGACGAGTCTCTGTCGTACCTGCAGAAACTCTGCTGTCAGAAGAAGTGGAGTTACCTGTGCTGCAGAGTGTCCAGGTGAGAGTCAGAAAAAGGATCAGCTTCATCATGATGAACAGGTAAATGCTGCTTTATGTTCCTGGATGGTGAACCTACACCTGCTCAGCACCGCTGCCCTTTATATACTGAACAGGTGCTGAGTGAATGTACGACAGATGTGTGCGTACAAACCTCACACACTGGGCGTGGTCACATTTTAACAGGGTGACGATTCGCCTCCTCTTTGTTATTTGGAGCATCATGATGTCATCATGATGTCATCATGATGTCATCCCCAACACACCTGCATGTGCGCCATTCTTGATGCTTCTACAGGTTATGATTGGTCAAATCATCGTACCTGTGGTTGGCGTGTTTATGCTTCATTTCATGAATATTCTTCTTATATTATCAAATTAGTGTCACGTGATGTTTTGCTTGTTTTTGGTGAATCGTCAGTGAATCAATGACGGACGATGAAACCTGACGCACACCTGTGTGACAAGACAGAACAAGACAGTAAATAGGTGTGTGAGTGTGTGTGTTACACGCCTGATGAACATCAGACCTACGTCTGTTCAATGCTTTGTGGACGTAAAGGTGCAGAGGCGTGTCATCAATCCAACAACAACAGGCGGGGCAGGAAGAGCAACACAGCACTGCCAACAATAATCCATCAATCATCTGTTTATCATCTTCAACATGGAACAAAGACCAGAGTCACACCTGACGGAGCTCCACCTGAGATCTGATGGAGGCTGGATGAACTTTATCACTTTTAAAATGATTTTTACAGACTGGAACGTTGCTGTAACGTTACTCTCAACGTTTTCTTCTAAAACCAATCAGGTGATCATTTGATCAGGTGATCATTTGATCAGGTGATCATTTGATCAGGTGATCATGATGGTGGCCCGATGATGTCACCGCGTCCAACATCAAATGTGTTGAAGCGGACGCTGGTGTCTGCTGCCGTCAGTCAGTGATCGTCCAGTGAATACACAGCAGCTGAACATCAAAGTATCTTCTAATAGTATTTAAATGTGTGAGACGTGAAGGTTTGATGAACGTGTCATCATTTCTGATCTTCATATGTAATCATCATCGTTTCCTGATGGGACAATAAACATGAAGCAGCATTTATTTCAAGTTTGTCTCGTTTAGAAGTGACTTAGTGTCGAATTAATAAACTCAGCGTGTAACCAGGTTGTGTGTTCAGTATTAATAAAGGACAGAGTTCATCACATAAATATTACAAGTCGCTTCACATTAATTTGAATATTCAATTTATATTAAATCTGTGTAACTGAGATTGAAACCTGAATTTTGACTTGAAACATTTTTGAGTGTCGCCTCGGTAACGTTGCCCAACCTGTTGTTGAATTGACGCATTGCTGCTCTATTTTTACCTCAGAGGCTGTTTATCAAACACACACACACACACACACACACACACACCTCTTTACGTGTGTCATTCTTTTTGACTTGTTCATTATTAACTACGATCGTTGGTCACAGTGTGAGTTTGTATCATCAATAAAATGAATAAATGATCCAAAGAAAGGTTCAGCTGTTTTTTGAAGCGCAGAGATGTGAAGTATTGATAAATAAACATGGCTGACATGAAAACAGGTGTGTTGGGGATGACATCATGATGACATCATGATGACATCATGATGCTCCAAATAACAAAGAGGAGGCGAATCGTCACCCTGTTAAATGTGACCACGCCCAGTGTGTGAGGTTTGTACGCACACATCTGTCGTACATTCACTCAGCACCTGTTCAGTATATAAAGGGCAGCGGTGCTGAGCAGGTGTAGGTTCACCATCCAGGAACATAAAGCAGCATTTACCTGTTCATCATGATGAAGCTGATCCTTTTTCTGACTCTCACCTGGACACTCTGCAGCACAGGTAACTCCACTTCTTCTGACAGCAGAGTTTCTGCAGGTACGACAGAGACTCGTCTTAGAAACGGGTTGAAATCTTTCACTTCATATCAGCACATTTATTCAACAAACTTCCAGATCCTGGAAGTCACTGCTCCTCAAACTGTGGTACAGGTGTCCTTGGACAAAATCCTGGCTGTGCAATGTGTGTGTGTGTGATTGGTTCCTTCTGAAGAACCATGTTGGTTCTTTGAAGAACCGTCTGCAGGAAAGCTTCTTCACAGAACTTCTTTGTGGAACTGAGACTGGTTCTTCTCTTCAGACGGTTGATTTGTCATTTGAGACGTGATCAACATTTCTTGACTCGTCTTGTCTCCGTTCCAGGTGGAGCTCTCCAGTGTCACACCTGCACAGATATGCAGTGTTCAGCCGTAGCATCGTTCCCATGTTCCTCAGAGACCATGTGTGTAACAGCGTCCATCACAGGTAGTTGTTTCTTCATGTCATTCAAATACATGTTGTACTGCCAAGTGTTCTTTCTGCCAACGTTA
>CM024792.1:26362412-26364912 GCA_014281875.1 Nibea albiflora | reverse complement strand
CATGTAAACATCATGTAAACATGTGCAAACTATATGTTGTTGCACATATTAACTTGTGCACCAACATATATTATTATTATTATTATTATAAACATATTCTCGTGTTTAAAGTGACTTGATAATTCTGCAGCAGTCTCGTTCTTTGTCATCAGAGGATGAATCTCTGTGATTTGAATTGACTCAGGTCGCTCCTTTCAAACGTTGTTGTGTGTACTTTGTGTGTACTTTGTGTGTACTTTGTGTGTACTTTGCCATCATGCTGTTGTTGGTCCGCTCTGATTTCCCGTCAGTGATGGGTCAGCTCTGACCTCAGATCAGATCAGAGTCACTCACAGGTAAACACTCTCAGCACAGAGGAAATCACAGCATGTTCTTCTTCAAATCATCCTCTTCATCATCCTCTTCATCATCCTCTTCATCATCCTCTTCATCAGCAGCAGCAGCAGCAGCAGCGGTTGTATTTCCTGCAGCTGACGGACGGATTGAGGTCATGTTGTTGTTTCTGTTGTTCGTTGAGCCGAGCTGGAGGACTGCCTGGTATCACCTCAGCACATTCCTCAGGGAGAGAGTGAGGAGGAGGGGTGAGGAGGGGTGAGGAGGGGGAGGAAGGAGGAAGGAGGTGAAAGAGAAAGTGAAGCTCATGGGAGTCGCATGAAGAGAAAAAAAGACAGATCGTTTCCCAGCAGCAGCTTTCTAATTTTACAGAAAAAGTGAACTCCACCCAACTTCATGTTCTCACTCTGATCTGATCTGAGGTCAGTCTGAGCTTCACTCTGAGTCTCTCATGAATTTCACCACAAACTCTTTTTTTCCCAGAAGCCACAACAGAACCACAAACAGAGACGTTGGATATGTTTCTGGACACATCCCGCACACACTGCACTGACACTGACTGTCAGGCCCGCCTGATGCCCACCGCCGCCCTCTCTGTGGGAAAACGAAGGTCATGTGACTCCAACAGAGAAGCTCGAACTCTGACATGAGCAAAGTGAGTCCAGATGGAGAAAGTCTCCTCACATTTATTAATATTCACGTTTTATTCACGTTCACATCCAGTCATGCTCGAGGTCGACGTCAGGCGTGTGTCAGGCGTGTTTGAGGAAGTCAGCTGTGTGTTTGGAACATGGATGTAGGTCAGAACACGACCTGGATCGTCGCGTTCCTGCCGCCTGACACTCACCTGAGGTGTTTACGTGCTGTGACGAGCGTCTGCCAGCGAGGACAGACGTCCAATCAGTGACGGCCTCTTCAGCTCTGTGTCGTCCTGCATGTCTTTATGATAACAGACAGTTCTGGTTCAGTTTCTGGTTCAGGTCCAGTTTCTCATAAAGTCTCTCCTGTTTCATCAGGATTTTTTTTAACAGGCGAGAACATGAAGGAGGAATGTTAAAATATGAAACCGAACAAACTGAACTCGGACCGGAGAACCGGTTGTGTTGCCTGAACTCTGATGAGTTCAGGAATGGGATCCGACCTGCTCCATTATGGACTCATGAGACCGAAAAAGTTCTGTCAGCACCGAGAAACACACCCCAAATCATCAAACATCAAGTTTACATGAAGTATTTTTCATTGAGCTGTTCTGGTCCAGTTCTGGTGTTCTGGTCCAGACGTGCTGTTAGTCCGTCCTCTGCGTGTCCTTGTAAGGACACAGAGCTGCTTGTCTTTACTTGGAACTCTTCTGTCATGGTGGACATTCTCAGCATTGTTTGAATTCTGTGGGAGGAAAGGCCCGGTCCGAAGTGCAGGAGACCTGACGTGGGGGCCCAGGAGCGGGAAGCAGCGAGCGTTTGTCCCGCCGCCTGCAGAGGTGATGACACGATGTCTTGCGTGACGTTCCTCTGATGACCTCAGAGACAGAATTATCGTGTGTTTTCAGCAGCAGAACGTGATCTGGGCTGTTCCAGGTCGGGCCGGTCTGTGCTGGGACTCAGTGTAATCGGGTCAGGACAGACTTGTGTCTCTGTGGTTTCGTGAACATTTCCTGCTTTCTGGTTCTGGCACACGGCCGTCACCTGAGCAGATCTGCAGCCAGCAGACGGGTCATCGGATTGGAATGCAGCCTGGAATAACTTCTGACAGGATACAGGAAGTGAGCGCAACGTTACAAAGTAAAAGAACCAGCAGTGTCCGTCTAACAGTGAACACGGCAACAGAACCTCTGAACCGGCAGTGTCCAGTCTAACAGTGAACACGGCAACAGAACCTCCTGAACCCGGCAGTGTCCAGTCTAACAGTGAACACGGCAACAGAACCTCTGAACCGGCAGTGTCCAGTCTAACAGTGAACACGGGCAACAGAACCTCTGAACCGGCGAGTGTCCAGTCTAACAGTGAACACGGCAACAGAACCTCTGAACCAGCAGGTGTCCAGTCTAACAGTGAACACAGCAACAGAACCTCTGAAACCAGCAGTGTCCAGTCTAACAGTGAACACAGCAACAGAACCTCTGAACCCGGCAGTGTCCAGTCTAACAGTGAAACACAGCAACAGAACCTCT
>CM024792.1:26339912-26352412 GCA_014281875.1 Nibea albiflora | reverse complement strand
CAGTGCGTCATGTGATCACTCTCTCTTTCTCTGCCTCGCTCGCCCACCTCTCACTCCATCCTCGGCCTCCTCCTCTGATTGGTCAGCTGAGCCCAGCTCACTGTTTGACTCATCCAATCCCGTGCCTGCATGAGGGGAGGTGATGTCATCAGCTCACATGAGATCAGCCTCACTCGCTCTCTCACTGTATTTCCCGAAACACATCAGCTGACTGCTGTGTGTGTGTGTGTGTGTGTGTGTGTGTGTGTGTGTGTGTGTGTGATATCACACAGTTCACCTCTTCATGATGTCAGACTACATTCTTGGAACAATGACCTCATCCTGCAAAAACAAGAAGCACCTGCAGAGAGACTGACTCCACCTGAGTGTGTGTGTGTGTGAGTGTGTGTGTGTGTGTGTGTGTGTGTGCATGTGTGTGCATGTGTGTGTGTGTGTGTGTGAGTGTGTGTGTGTGTGTGTGTGTGTGTGCATGTGTGTGCATGTGTGTGTGTAGTGTCATCAACACAAACAGCCTCAACAGAAGCGTTTTTTCCTTTTATGGACAGAGTGAAAACAAAGGCAGCAGTCATGGTGTGTGTGTGTGTGTGTGTGTGTGTGTGCATGTGTGTGTGTGTGTGTGGGGGGGATTCCCTGAAAAAAAAACAGAGTAAATATCAGCTGTGAGTCACAGAGAGGGAAAACAAGCGCTCCCTGGCCCGGGTGGAGTGATGTTCCTGTGAACCGGGATGTTTGTCATGGCTCAGGAAAAAGTGAGCAGAGGCTCAGAGCTTTCCTCTGTGACTGTGACTGTCAGTGAAAAGCACCCTGGGAGTCGTAGTTTCAGTCTGTGTGTGCAGTTAGCCACACAAGCTAACGTTAGTGCTAACATGGCACAGACTGTGGCGTTAGCTTCATAATGTTAGCGAGCACTGAGCTAACGGTACAGGAATATCATAGATAGTAATGCTACGTTAATGCTACTGCAAGGTGGAGCCCCGCGTCACGTAGGTGGAGCCCTGCGGCCTGTGTGTGGAGCCCTGCGGCATGTGGGTGGAGCCCTGCGTCACGTAGGTGGAGCCCTGCGTCACGTAGGTGGAGCCCTGCGGCCTGTGGGTGGAGCCCCGCGCCACGTAGGTGGAGCCCTGCGGCATGTGGGTGGAGCCCTGCAGCATGTGGGTGAATGAAGCTTTTCTGCAGAAAGAAACAACTCTGCTCTGTCATCGACCAATCACCACGTGTTTCCTGTTTCTGTGAAACACACAGACACACACACACACACACACACACACACACACCTCAGGAGTCAGAGTTCAGGTGGAGTTCCTAGAAGTGTGCAGACAGTTCTGGTTGGTTCCTGGGTGGGCCGGCTGGTACAAAGCCCAGGCATTGAGGGGTGTGTGCGTGTGTGTGTGTGTGTGTGTGTGTTTCACATGCTGAAAATGAAGCAAAGAAAAAAACAGAAATAAATAAAAATGAATCAAAGTTTTTTTCTGCCATGATGATGTCATGTCTGTTTTCCCGCCTTTTTTGTGTTTTCCTGTCTCGGTCATGTGTTGGTGGGCGTGGCCTCCTCGTGCGTTCTCACCTGTGTTCACCTTCATCACCTGTGCTCCTCAAAACAGGAGCCTCCACCCGTCTGTCCAAACTGACAGAGTTTGTCTCTGCTAACAGAACCGGGCTCAGCAGCTGGACCGGACCAGCCTCTGAGACCAACAGGGACAAACGTCACGGTACCGAGCTGAGTTACTTTATGATGGACGCTAATGCTATGCTACGTCTCTACAGCTGTTATCTGATTGGTTACGCTGGACAGGTGTGAGGTCACCTGGACAGGTGTGAGGTCACCTGGACAGGTGTGAGGTCACCTGGACAGGTGTGAGGTCACATGGACAGGTGTGAGGTCACCTGGACAGAGTTCCCAGGTCACGCAGTCCGTTCAGTGTTAGCGTCGTTAGCTCCTCCATCTTACCGAGCAGAGATTCAGACGTACTCGTGGTTTCCAGATGTTGCTGATGATGATGTCATCGTCTCAGAGCTTTCTCCTTGATGACTCATCACACACACACACACACACACACACACACACACAGGTTGACAGGAGGTGGAAGCAGCCATACGAGCTGTGTGTGTGTGTGTGTTTCAGTCTGTGCAGACTGACGCGACGCCGCGACGCTCTGACTCATCCTCACGGTGTCCAGGAGGATTCTGGGTAATTATAACTCAGCTGTTTACAGGTTAATGAAGCATTCAAACAGAAACAAGCTGAGTCATCACAAACATACATCATGATAATATCAGTGCTGATATTCAGAATAACACGACCTCACCACGTCTGACATAAAAACAGTTCAGAGATGCAGCGATGACTCAGCGAAAACACTTTCCGTCTGCTGAGTCATGACGTTTATCTGTAATCTGCAGCACCAATGGTTTTCTTTTTATTTCCCTCCTGTTGCCGGGCAGACCGAGCTCATGTTTTCCCAGCACAGATGTGTCACAGCTGGACGTGTCGTCGTTCCTCTCGTGTGTGTGAATTATTGAGCGCGATAGCTTCGACCTCGCTCGGTGACGCCATTACTTAGCAACGGGACTCCCTCCTCGTCCTCCCCGCCGGCCTTCGTGGTCGCCGTGTGTTTGTTTGGAAAGGGAAACACCTCAGAGGAGGATTTCATTCCAGCTGACCTCAGAGCAGCTCACAGGCGGCGTCCGGCTGCGTGCCAGCGCCTGCAGGTCGTCTTTTGGGGGATAATGGCGTCCTTGTTTCGGGGGCGTTGCTCTGCAGGCTCGAGTTGCCGCCCGTCACACTGAAACACTTTATTGAGCCGTGAAAACAACGAGCGCCTGTTGGTGACAACAAAAGCTCCACAGCAACGTGACAGAGACGTCATGTGATCTGAAAACATGCACATGACTGAGCGGCGGCCATGTTGACCTCTGCTGTGAGCACAGAGCTGCGTGTGTGCGTTACAGTAACGAGGTTAATGAGTCACACGGTCACATGACTGGACCGGCTCTGAGGAGCTTTGTTCTGTTTCATATTCATCAACACAATCATCAACGTTTCTGCAACGTTTCTGCAACACTCACAAAACATTTGCAAATAAACAAATTCAGTTTGAATGCAGACGCGTTTAACGTTAGCGACGCACCTGCACTCGAGCTAACGTTATCAAGCTAACGGCAACATAGTACTATTAACAGTATTAATTATAGTAGGAGTAGTATTTGATTGTAGTAGCAGCAGCAGCAGTAGTGGTAGTAGTCGTAGTCGTAGTAGCAGTAATGGTAGTAGTAGCAGTAGTAGTGATTGCAGTAGCAGTAGCAGTAGTAGTAGTAGCAGTAGTAGCAGTAGTAGTAGTAGCAGTAGTAGTAGTAGTAGCAGTAGCAGTAGTAGTAGCAGTAGCAGTAGTAGTAGCAGTAGTAGTAGTAGCAGTAGTAGTAGCAGTAGTAGTAGCAGTAGTAGTAGCAGTAGTAGCAGTAGTGATTGCAGTAGTAGCAGTAGTAGTAGTAGCAGTAGTAGCAGTAGTGATTGCAGTAGTAGTAGCAGTAGTAGCAGTAGTGATTGCAGTAGTAGCAGTAGTAGCAGTAGTGATTGCAGTAGTAGTAGCAGTAGTAGCAGTAGTAGTAGCAGTAGTAGCAGTAGTGATTGCAGTAGTAGCAGTAGTAGTAGCAGTAGTAGCAGTAGTGATTGCAGTAGTAGCAGTAGTGATTGCAGTAGTAGTAGTAGTAGTAGCAGTAGTAGCAGTAGTGATTGCAGTAGTAGCAGTAGTAGTAGCAGTAGTAGCAGTAGTAGCAGTAGTGATTGCAGTAGTAGTAGCAGTAGTAGCAGTAGTAGCAGTAGTAGTAGCAGTAGTAGCAGTAGTGATTGCAGTAGTAGCAGTAGTAGTAGCAGTAGTAGCAGTAGTGATTACAGTAGTAGCAGTAGTAGTAGCAGTAGTAGCAGTAGTGATTGCAGTAGTAGCAGTAGTAGTAGCAGTAGTAGCAGTAGTGATTGCAGTAGTAGCAGTAGTAGTAGCAGTAGTAGCAGTAGTGATTGCAGTAGTAGCAGTAGTAGTAGCAGTAGTAGCAGTAGTAGCAGTAGTAGCAGTAGTAGTAGCAGTTGTAGCAGTAGTGATTGCAGTAGTAGCAGTAGTAGTAGCAGTAGTAGCAGTAGTGATTGCAGTAGTAGTAGCAGTAGTAGCAGTAGTAGCAGTAGTAGTAGCAGTAGTAGCAGTAGTAGCAGTAGCAGTAGTAGTGATTGCAGTAGTAGTAGCAGTAGTGATTGCAGTAGTAGTAGCAGTAGTAGCAGTAGTAGCAGTAGTAGTAGCAGTAGTAGCAGTAGTAGCAGTAGCAGTAGTAGTGATTGCAGTAGTAGTAGCAGTAGTAGTAGCAGTAGTAGCAGTAGTAGCAGTAGTGATTGCAGTAGTAGTAGCAGTAGTAGCAGTAGTGATTGCAGTAGTAGTAGCAGTAGTAGTAGCAGTAGTAGCAGTAGCAGTAGTAGTGATTGCAGTAGTAGTAGCAGTAGTAGCAGTAGTAGCAGTAGTAGCAGTAGTAGTAGCAGTAGTAGCAGTAGTAGCAGTAGTAGTAGCAGTAGTGAGTGCAGTCGGTCAGCTGACTCACTCATGACTCCATCATCAGTGTGATGTTGACGTTATGTAACGTGTGATTGGTTCGTCACAGTGTCACATGAACACATCAATGTCTGTCTTTGTGTGTGTGTGTGTGTGTGTGTGTGTGTGTGAGTGGCCTGCAGCTGTTTGTCAGCAGTTTAAAATAGAAACAGGCTGCAGAGATCTTTAGATAGAAACACACACACACACACACACACACACACACAGCTCTGATGAAGTTTGTGCTAAGGATGAATTAAAACATGTTTCTGTGACCTTTGACCTCCTATCTTCATCTTCATCTTCATCAGCTGATGTTTGAAAGTCTTCTTCTGTCCTCGTTAATCTCATCCTGACTCTTTAACGAGCTTTAATCCAATCAGACTCGTCATCTGGATTAACGAGCGTTCAGACAGCGTCCCTCACCGCGTATGTGTGTGTTAATCTGCTCAGACATCTGCTGTGGTGTGTGTGTGTGTGTGTGTGTGTTCATTAATGAAGTTTCAGATGAAGATGATCAGTCAGTCATCAAGTCAGCGTTTCACACTTTGTGCTGAGTCAGCGTTCACAGACAGACCTGCTGTTTAACACCCGGAGTTACGAGGTTCTTTTACTGCTGTGTTTCCACATGAGAGGTTCTGTTGGCACGGCAACCAGGAAACACTGTTGTGTGTGTGTGTGTGGTGTGTGTTGCCCAGCAGGATGGCCCAAAGTGCTTCAGTGGACCCGGGCATTCCCAAACACCTGGTTTGCCATGGAGACGCCAGGCATTGCTGGGATAACCGCGTCACTCAGAGACACACTTGGACACACACGCACACACTTTACTGAAACTACTGATACCTGAGAGGCTTAGCCCCGCCCCCCCTTAGTTACTGTTGCTATGCCTGTCAGACTGACACAGAGTCCTGGTTCTGATCCAGATCTGTGTTTACCTTCACGACAGACTGACACACTCAGCATCCTGAATCAGCTGCAAAGTCCTCAGAGACTTATTGGAGCAGCCTGATAATAAAGAGTTACAGTAGTCCAGCCTAGAAGGAACAAATGCATGGACTAGTTTTTCTGCATCCGCTTGGGACAGGATGCGTCTGATTTTGGTAATGTTGCGTAAGTGGAAGAATGCAGTCTTTGAAATTTGTTTTATGTGACATTAAAGGACAAATCCTGATCAAAAATGACTCCAAGATTCTTTACGGTGGAGCTGGAGGCCAGGGTGATCCCGTCTAAGGTAACCAAGTCTAGAAAGAGTCTTTATGAGTGAAAACAAACTCAAACAAACAGGTCAGTGAACGCATCAGCAAAACAGTTTCAGGGGATTTCCAGGTTTTTCAGGTTTTCCAGGTTTTCCAGTGACTGTTGATCCAGACTGACCAAATAAGGAGTTGGGCTGCCAGCTCAGAGTTCACGTGTTACTGGAAAATCCACATGGAGCTGAGAAACAAAGGAGAACGGAGAGCGGAGGTCAGGAATGTGAGGAATGAACGCCACGCTCTGATTCGCTGGAAACTCCTCACACTTCCTGTTTGTGCTCGCTCGCCCTCTCTCTCTCTCTGAGTCACAACATGAAGATAACTGAAAATAAAAGCAGACTACCAAAATAAAAGTCTGCATGATCTGTGCGCACACACACACACACTTTTCCTCTGCGTGTGTGTGTCAAACAGGAGTCTGGTGTGTGTGTGTGTGTGTTCATCACTGAACATTAATCATTGATTAATTATCTTGTCTGGTTGTTGCTGAGCTGCTTCAGCGTCTGTCTGCAGCTCTGGGAGTCTCAGATGAGGCAGCAGCTGGTCCAGCGAGGCCCAGCGGACCACGGCGGGACGGGACGGGGCGGGACGGGGGGGTGACGATGCTCAATTAGCGTCCAACCATGTGTTCTTAATGAAGTAGCCTGTTTTAAACATCTGTCATCTTTGACCACATTTCCCATCAGCCCCTCCTCTTCTCTAACGAGGCCTTTCACTCGTCGACCATCTGCTGAAACTCGAGCAGTGATGCATGATGAGACGTCGTGACTTCCTGTCCAAGATGTTTTGGCTGCTGACAGCTTCCTGTTCTGTCCTGGCAGATTAAGATAAAGTCACAGTCTCTGTGTCTGTGAAGTGAAGCCGCAGACTGCAAACGTCCACCTGAGGCTGGCTGCAGCAGTGAGTCAGTCTCCATAAGTCCCCATGTTAGACAGCAGAAATAAACATGTTTACAGCCTGGTACAAAAAACAGTTTTGGTCTCTGTAGCTAATTTCCCCGTTCATGACAACTGTACTGAGCTAACAACGAGCTAACAACGAGCTATGAGACGCTAACAAGAAGTTGAGACAGGCTAACAGCTCCTGGAGGCCTCCTGGTATGCAGCAGACCTCATTTCCCAGAATTCTCCAGGGCTGAGAGTGAACAGAGTGTTCACGGTGACAGCTGCCTTACATGGTCACTGAGCGCGTGCAGAAGCTCTGAGCATCAGGACCTGTT
The DNA here is from genome assembly GCA_014281875.1 of Nibea albiflora. Taxonomy (NCBI): domain Eukaryota; kingdom Metazoa; phylum Chordata; class Actinopteri; family Sciaenidae; genus Nibea; species Nibea albiflora. The sequence continues at coordinate 26,345,372 of CM024792.1, read as the reverse complement.
GAACATCATCCACAAAGAGAGTCTGCTTCCTCTACAGGAGGACAGGAAGTGTGCTCTGAGTCTACACATCTGAGCACGCTCAGTTCTGACCAGGACAAAGACAGGAAGACCTGGAGACTGGACACGACACACCTGGACCTGAGTGGGGCGTTCAAGTCCTCCAACGAGTGTCCGAAAAGATGAGGAGCATTCAGCCCCCTCCTCAGCTCCTTCCTGTCACGGATCGGGGATCAGCAGGAAGTCCTGGACACAAAGGTCAAAGGTGGAAAGGAGAAACAGCTTTCACTGTCGTCTCACTTCCTGTTTCACTGATGACACTTCAGACTGTGTGTGTGTGTGTGTGTGTGTGTGTGTGCGTGTGTGTCTCATTTATTCTTACTCACTGTTTGTTCTCAGTAAATTAACGTCTGCTCTGACTCACTGTTTCATTTTTCAAACAAACAAAACTTCAAAAACTCTTTGAACTTCATTAAAACTTCTGTTCAGGTTCTGTTGCTGTGTTCACTGTTAGACTGGACACTGCCGGTTCAGAGGTTCTGTTGCTGTGTTCACTGTTAGACTGGACACTGCCGGTTCAGAGGTTCTGTTGCTGTGTTCACTGTTAGACTGGACACTGCCGGTTCAGAGGTTCTGTTCAGTCTGGCCACGTGCGCTAGATGCACTCTCCACCAATCAGTGTCCGTGACAAGCACCTCCCCCTCTGGTTCTGACTGTTTCCCCCTGCAGGCCCAGCAATGAGTCAACAGGACAGAGCTGAGTCACACCTGAAACACACCTGCAGGCACACACACAGGTACGTCAACACACGCCCTCCTGCAGTACTCGAGTACTCTGCACACACTCACAGTACATGCTACAGCAGCTCATTGCTAACTGTATCAGAACCAGGTTAGCAGGTTCTGACAGGCCGAGCTCGGCTGCTACTTGCACAATTGACTCAATTAGCCAAGCAGCTAGGTTAGCTTAGCTTGTTGCTAACACATTGCTAACATGCTGCTAACACCTGGCTCATCATTTTCACTGACGTGCTAAACCGTTAGCAGCACGTGTTAGCATGTGTTCAGTCAGCTGATGAAGACTCCAGGAAACGTTTGGCAACATACTGACAACGTTACAGCAACACAATTCAGACTGAACTGAAAGAGAAACAGACGAGTTTAAAAGAAATCAGTTCGTCCGTGAGAAACGTGAAGCGAGAGAATGTCACATGTTCAGTACTTCCTGTTTCTGTGTGTGTGTGTGTGTGTTTACCACACTGATCAGAAACTCAATTCATGTCCAGTTTTTGTCCTTGATTGCTTCTGTTTGGTTCTGTTTGGTTCTGTTTGGTGTTGTTTGGTTCTGTTTGGTGTTGTTTGGTTCTGCTTGGTGTTGTTTGGTTCTGTTTGGTTCTGTTTGGTTCTGCTTGGTGTTGTTTGGTTCTGTTTGGTTCTGTTTGGTTCTGTTTGGTTCTGTTTGGTGTTGTTTGGTTCTGTTTGGTTCTGTTTGGTTCTGTTTGGTTCTGCTTGGTGTTGTTTGGTTCTGTTTGGTGTTGTTTGGTTCTGCTTGGTGTTGTTTGGTTCTGTTTGGTTCTGCTTGGTGTTGTTTGGTTCTGTTTGGTTCTGTTTGGTTCTGCTTGGTGTTGTTTGGTTCTGTTTGGTTCTGTTTGGTTTTATGTGGTTCTGCTTGGTGTTGTTTGGTTCTGTTTGGTTCTGCTTGGTGTTGTTTGGTTCTGCTTGGTGTTGTTTGGTTCTTTTTGGTGTTGTTTGGTTCTGTGTGGTTTTATGTGGTTCTGCTTGGTGTTGTTTGGTTCTGCATGGTTCTGTTTGGTGTTGTTTGGTGTTGTTTGGTTCTGCTTGGTGTTGTTTGGTTCTGCTTGGTGTTGTTTGGTTCTGTTTGGTGTTGTTTGGTGTTGTTTGGTTCTGCATGGTTCTGTTGGGTTGTTGGTGTTGTTGGTTCTGTTTGGTGTTGTTGTTGGTTCTGCTTGGTGTTGTTTGGTTCTGTTTGGTTCCGCTTGGTCTTGTTTGGTTCTGTTTGGTTTTATGTGGTTCTGCTTGGTGTTGTTTGGTTCTGCTTGGTGTTGTTTGGTTCTGCTTGGTGTTGTTTGGTTCTGTTTGGTTCTGCTTGGTGTTGTTTGGTTCTGTTTGGTTCTGCTTGGTGTTGTTTGGTTCTGTTTGGTTTTATGTGGTTCTGCTTGGTGTTGTTTGGTTCTGCTTGGTGTTGTTTGGTTCTGCTTGGTGTTGTTTGGTTCTGTTTGGTTCTGCTTGGTGTTGTTTGGTTCTGTTTGGTTTTATGTGGTTCTGCTTGGTGTTGTTTGGTTCTGCATGGTTCTGTTTGGCTCTGTGTGGTTCTGCTTGGTGTTGTTTGATTCTGCTTGGTGTTGTTTGGTTCTGCTTGGTGTTGTTTGGTTCTGTTTGGTTCTGCTTGGTGTTGTTTGGTTCTGTTTGGTTCTGTTTGGTTTTATGTGGTTCTGCTTGGTGTTGTTTGGTTCTGCTTGGTGTTGTTTGGTTCTGTTTGGTTCTGCTTGGTGTTGTTTGGTTCTGTGTGGTTCTGTTTGGTTTTATGTGGTTCTGCTTGGTGTTGTTTGGTTCTGCATGGTTCTGTTTGGTTCTGTGTGGTTCTGCTTGGTGTTGTTTGGTTCTGCGTGGTTCTGTTTGGTTCTGTGTGGTTCTGCTTGGTGTTGTTTGGTTCTGCGTGGTTCTGTTTGGCTCTGTGTGGTTCTGACTGCTCAGTCTTCTGGTCTCTGTTCTCTTGGATCTGGATCTGAAGGGTCTACTTAAAACCTCAGAACCAGAACAGACCTATCAGACGGTCCTGCTCGGGTCGTTTGGGCGGTCCATAGCTGGAGGAAGTCGGCACACGTGGCAGGAATCACTTGTTGTGGTTAACCCCGCCACAATAAAAGCCCTGACTGTTATTGAGACTTTCATCAGTTGAGCTGAGTCATGCTGCGTTCAGTCGGCTCTCCTCTGAACTCACTGAGTAACTCCTCTATGACTCCTCTCAGGACCCCTGACAGCTGCTGGGTGGAGGTGGAGGGAGGTGGGTGGAGGAGGTGACAGGATGAAGCAGAGAAAGGCCGACCTATGATCTGGTTCACGCTCTGGACTCAGATCTGAGTGTGTGGTTTGATGACTGAAACATCGACAACTTTGTTTCACTTCCAAACTCAGTTAAACGTTATAGAATAAGAGCAGCCACTGAGTGACACACGCTGCACACACAGTCAGGTCGTCACGGTAACAATCATCAATCTGTTGTTATCGGTTTGGTTCATCTTCAGGAGCAGACTTCATGAACTCAGTCCGTCAGCCCAACACATGATGTCTCTGTATGCCAAGTAATCATGCTGGGAGTCTGTAAGCGTGTGTGTTAAATGTCCAGTGAAACCAGTACCGTCTCCGTGACGACTGTATTAGATGTCATTCATTTGTTCCTCACATCATCACATTAGTACGTATGTGTGTGTGAATGATGACCTCACAGTCTGATGACCTCACAGAGTCTGATGACCTCACAGTCTGATGACCTCACAGAGTCTGATGACCTCACAGTCTGATGACCTCACAGAGTCTGATGACCTCACAGTCTGATGACCTCACAGAGCGACTGATGACCTCACAGTCTGATGACCTCACAGAGCGACTGATGACCTCACAGTCTGATGACCTCACAGTCTGATGACCTCACAGAGTCTGATGACCTCACAGTCTGATGACCTCACAGTCTGATGACCTCACAGTCTGATGACCTCACAGAGCGACTGATGACCTCACAGTCTGATGACCTCACAGAGTCTGATGACCTCAACGTAACTCAAAGTGTTGGTGACAGAGTGGACCTGTGGTTCTGATCCGTGATGGCTCTGTTTCCAGTTGGCTTGCAGTGACTCAGCGGTTTGGAATGTGGCGGAGGATTAAAGGACGGGTGGAGGCGTGGAGGGTGGAGGAGTGCAGAGAATGAGAGGAATTAGGAATGTCTTTATTCATGCAAATAAGATGCAAATGAGCTGCTGGATGTCAGCATGGAGAGCAAGGAGGAGGATGGAGGAGAAGGTCAGTTGAAGGTTTGATGAACGTTGTGCAGGTTCTGGTCGGGTTGGTTCGGGTCTCCCTCTCTCTTCATGTTGTTGTCTGTCAGCCAATCAGACAGAGCCGTGGTGGTTGGCTCCATGCTGACTCCGCCCGTCTCTCCGTCTGCAGACATGTGGTAAACCAAACACACTTTAATGGGTCTGCAGAACCGAGCAGGACCACACAGACTGCAGACCGGGCCGACTCCCACACACCGTCTACAGACAGTGACTCAGACGTCTGAGGACCCGGTCCAACAGTACAGCACCGAGCTGTTCCCTCTTAAACTGTCCGACATCATATCTGGGTTTTTCCTCTCACGCTCGGTGCCGGTCCTGCAGGCCGGCCCGGTGGGCCTGGTGGGTCAAGCTGCTGTGTTTGCATTCCTGAGCAGCCAGAGAGGAATGACAGGAATGGAATGCAGCCGGCATGTGACAACACCAACGATCTGAGCGCGCTCAGACTGAACCAACAGACTCACTGCAGACTAACTAACTACTACTAAAGACTAAAGACTGTCTGATACTAAAGACTGAAGACTGAAGACTAAAGACTGATACTAAAGACTGAAGACTAAAGACTGATACTAAAGACTGAAGACTAAAGACTGATACTAAAGACTGAAGACTGAAGACTAAAGACTAAAGACTGTCTGATACTAAAGACTGAAGACTAAAGACTGATACTAAAGACTGAAGACTGAAGACTAAAGACTGATACTAAAGACTGAAGACTGAAGACTAAAGACTAAAGACTAAAGACTAAAGACTGTCTGATACTAAAGACTGAAGACTGAAGACTAAAGACTGATACTAAAGACTGAAGACTGAAGACTGAAGACTAAAGACTAAAGACTGTCTGATATTAAAGACTGAAGACTGATTGGGCGGCCCGTGGCGTAGCGGGTTAAGCGACCGCCCCATGTATGGAGGCTACAGTCCTCGCTGCAGCGGCTCCGGTTGGACTCCCGCATCGTGTCACTCTCTCTCTCTGCCCTGTTTCCTGTCACTCTAAAGCTGCTCTGTCATTAAAGGCATAAAACGGCCAAAAAAATGATCTTTAAAAAAAAAGACTGAAGACTGCAAACTGATGCGGTCTGAGACTAAGGACAGGAGGTCTGAGGAGGTCTACAGGAGGTCTGTAGGTCCAAACAGACCCGGTCCAGGTCCAGTCATTGACCAGATCGATGGTTCAGAACTCAAAGTGAAAAATCAGATTAAGAACGAGACAACAGACGAAAGAATTCAAGTAAATTAAATTAATGAATAATTCCACAAGTGTGTGTGTGTGTGTGTGTGTGTGTGTGTGTGTGTGTGGAGGTCAGAGGGAGGAATGTGGACACACCTGAACACACCTGATGGTGATTCACACGCCGACAACAACAACTGATTTATTCATCATCTGTATG
>CM024792.1:26309535-26339812 GCA_014281875.1 Nibea albiflora | reverse complement strand
AAACGTTGACTATGTACAGACTCAGCAGCCACAGCCTGGCCTGAGAGAGAGGAGACCGACACAGACAGACGTGGCTGCCCAGAGAAGACAGACTGTGCACCCACTGCACACAACACGAGGTGGAGACCGAGCTGCACTTCCTGACCACCTGCCCTCTATACAAAGACATCAGAGACACGTCCTGTCCACAGATCACAAACACCCAGAAAGACTGAGACATTAGGCCACATCCAAAAACTTCCACACCTGCTGGGTGAAGGACAGCAATGTGCAAACATAGCCGCAAGATTCGTGAACTGCTGCGACCACAGAAGGACGTCCAACGGACAGGAAGGACAGACTGAGACCGTCCCCTCCTGATGGACATCGTTTACTTTGTATATATTGAACAATTTAATATTATTATTTCATATTCCTGTTTTATGTTACATTTATCTGTGCTTCTTGTTGATGTCACACTTTGGCAATGTTAACTTATGTTTCACATAAAGCCAATAAAGCTGGATTGAATTGAAACTGAATTGAGACAGACAGAAAGAGAGAGAGTCCACATGTATATTCTGATCAGTCCATAAAGCTACACGTTAAAACAGGAGACCAGGTCCGTACCAGACAGACGAACGTTTCCTGAACCAGGTATCACAGAGTTCAGTACCAGTTTATGAAAACTGAACTCTACCGTCAGCCGAGCTGCCAGCAGCCTAGTCACCATGGACACCACGTCCTCTGACCTCTGACCCTGTTCTTCCTGGTCTTCCAGATAGCCAGCTTAGCTGTCCCTGAGACAAAGTTTATTAGCTGGTGGACAGACTTCTTTCTATGGCAATAAGGAAGAAAACACCTCACCTAAGCCCTGAAACCAACCTAATCTGGGACACTGGACAAAGAGATGGAAGACTGTCTCTGACTTGGAGCAGAAGAGACAGTCGTCCCCTGCGTTTGGATCAAGGTGCACCAGATTTCTCTTTGTAGCTATGGCCCCGTGTACAATCCTCCACTGGAGGTCTCCTGTCCGTTTGTTGACAGAAGGTTTGTACAGGGACCACCAACAGCCCTTCGTGGAGGATCCCAGACCAAGACCTCAGTCCACCTGGACACCTTCACCCCTGCCAGGGAGCAGGGGACCTAAGACCTTGACACTGAGGAATTAGAGGTCTTTCTTCCCCAGAGTCTCAAAGTCTGTGGACTCTGGAGTCTTCAGACTCAGCAGTCGTCCTCCTCTGGCTGCCATTGTCCCACAGCTGGAGACACAGCCAGGGAAGGAAAGACGTATTGATGTGTAGATGGTCAAATGCTCTGAGGCCTGCTGGCAGGGAAGTATAGATCTCCTCCATCAGCCTGAGCAGCACTGGTAGACCTGATACAGAGCATGTCTGCAAGATGTGGGACAGACGATGATGATGCTGCCTCCCAAAGAGCGGCCTCTTCGAAGACCCACATCCCTGGTGTGGTCCCAGTCTTCTGTTTAGATGTTAGAGTCTGCCAGGCCTGTAGCACCAAGTGTTATAACAATGTTAGTCTTGTTGTACACACAGACTGCTGCTGGACTAGGAACAGTCTGCTTGTCGTATAGGCCGTGTCATCCAGCCTTCCTGAGCAGTGAACAGGCTGTGTCCTGTCCATGGCAGACCAAAGCTGTACAAGCAGCCTCTGGGGCAGTCTGCAGTCTGAGTGCTGTGATCCGAAGGTCTATATCCACCAGTCCCTGCCCACACTCCTGCACCAGCAGATACAGGACATAAGCCTTTGTCCAGTGCTGCCCAGACCAGAAGAAGTCCATAATCTCCTTCTGGATGTTTTAATCAGGCTTCTTGGTGTTGTTAAGACTGCCAGTCTGTGCCAAAGGGCAGAGCGACTAATTATCGGCAATGAGGACCCGGCCCGTAGGAAGAGTTGAGGGACCAGCTATTTCCAATTGGTAGTCTGTTACACAGCTTCTCCAGAACTCCCTCCCATTCTTCCTCTCATACTCCTCAGTCCCTAGAAAGACACCTAGTACCCTGATCCCTGTCTACCTCAGCCTAGGTCCCCTGGCAGCTTCAGTATCTGTCTGTCTGTTTGTCCCAGAGGGTTCTGCAGGGTTCAGAGGGTTCTGCGGGATTCACAGGGTTCAGAGTACACCAGATGTGTTAGTTATAGATTCAGACCATGAAAAACTTCAAGACAAATCAAAGAATCTTGGATTCTGGAGTAGACGGACAGACTAGAACTGGTCTGATGTGAGTACCAGAACCAGAACCAGGTTTTATTCTTTTTGCTGTGAAACAAACAAACATGAAAATGTAAAGAATATAATACACAAACAAAATGTTTGGATCAGGAACGCGTTCATTGGACATTTCAAAGATAAGATGTCCTGGTGCTGGTTCTTGAACACGTTCATGTGTGTCACGTATGTTTCATGTTCATCATCACGTGTGAAGTGAGATTCAGATGAACTGTCTGTCTGTTATTGGTCATCTCCATGACGACACTGGTCAGTGTGTGAAAGAGTTGTGAATGAGTCAGTGGGAAAAAGTTCCTCTCTCTCTCGATCGCCCCATGTTGTGGTAAACAAGCCTCTTCAGCCCCCCCCAACCCCAGGGACTAGTTACTGAGTGTGTGTGTGTGTGTGTGTGTGTGTGTGTGTGTGTGGGGGGGGGGGGGGGGTTACATAATGGCCTGCTCTCACTCTGTGGGTGAGGAATGGGGGGGGTGAGGGGATGCAGAGGAGGATTCTGGGCTTTTGTTGCAGTGTTTCGAGGCTTGTTCAGCGCCAGTCATCCAGAGAATCGACGCTCTGTCTCTGTTAACTGGTTTCTTGCACAGACTCTGGTCCTGATCCAGATTCTGGTCCTGGTCGTCTCAGAGGAGCTGCACCAGACTAGGCCTGGATTCTGGAGTTTTGATGACGATAAACCTAATTTTATTTTGAAAAAGCCCGACAGGATGTGATGATGATGATATATAATTAATGTTAGACATCTGTGTAACTTCTCTGTAACATCTGTGTAACGTTCAGAAACATTAATAGTGACACCTGTGGTTGATCACCTGAGCTGCAGACAGCTTCCTGCCGCTCGCATCATCCTGGTGATCACCAATGACATGCTGTAAAATAATCTACAGTCATGGTTAGAATAACATCACTCAAACGTGACTCACCTTTCAGGTGTCTGAGGTCACCTGACTCGTCTGCTGGCCTCAGACACAAACAGGATTAAACAGATCCAGGATTAAAACTGTTTGTATGTCTGAAGGTTTAATCTGATCTCTGATAACTGACAGAGCTTGCCCTCATCTCATCATCATCTTGTTTATATTGCTGCCATCATCACATCGTCAGCCCCTGATATATCATATATATATAAATAATAATAATAAAGTAATTGCAAAGTTGTACTCTGTAATTACTTTATTTACTTTAATTATTTTAACAACTTTATTAACTTCATTAAGTTTAACAGAAGTATGATGAGAGGAAAAAAAGTATTAGGAGCTGATGATGGTGATTGATGATGATGATGATGACGATGATGATGATGGTGGCGACGATTGATGACAACGACAACGGCGATGATAACGACGATGATGGCAATGACGACGATGATGGCGACGATGATGACAATGACGATGACGATGATGGCGGCGATGATGATGAAAATGATGACAACGATGGCGACGACAATGATTGCGACAGCATTGATGACGATGACAATGATGATGACGACGGCGATAACGACGATGATGGCGACAGCATTGATGACGATGACAATGATGATGATGATGAAAATGATGATGACGACGATGATGATGATGACGATGATAACAACGATGATGACAATGACGATGATGATGATGATGACGATGATGAAAATGATGATGACGACGATGATGACAATGATGATGACGATGATGATGATGATGACAATGACGATGATGATGATGATGACAATGACGATGATGATGATGATGACGATGATGAAAATGATGATGACGACGATGATGACAATGACGATGATGATGATGATGACGATGATGAAAATGATGATGACGACGATGATGACAATTGATGATGACGACGATGATGACAATGACGATGATGATGAATGATGGTAGTGCGACGATGATGACAACGACAACGGTGATAATAACGACGATGATGATGAAAATGATGATGACAACGATGGCGACGACAATGATGACGATGACAATGATGATGACGACGGCGATAGCGACGATGATGATGAAAATGATGATGACGACAATGATAACGATGATGATGATGACAATGATCGTGACGACGATGATGACAATGACGATGACGACGATGATGACAATGATGATGACGACGATGATGACAATGACGATGATGATGATGATGGTGGCGACGATGATGACAACGACAACGGCGATGATAACGACGATGATGATGATGATGACAATGATGATAACAACGATGATGATGATGTTGGCGACGATGATGACGACGATGACAATGACGATGACGGCAATGATGACGATGACGATGACGATGATAACGACGCTAATGATGATGATGGTGGCGACGATGATGACGACGGCAATGATGACGATGATCATGATGGTGGCGATGGCGACAACAACGACGATGATGATAACGACGATGACAATGATGATGACGACGATGATGATGACGACGACAACGACAATGATGATAACGATGATGATGATGATGATGACGATGATGACGACGATGATGGCGACGATGATGGCAGCGATGGCGACGGCATTGATGACGATGACAATGAAACCCCATTAGAATTCTGTTATGTGGATTAGCTGAGTTGGTAGAGTGTCCGCCCCTTAACACAGCAACACAGGGTTCAATGCAACTTGTGGCCCAAAGAGAGCTTAGAAAACACCAAAAAGTCAGAATTTTGAGGAAAATAGTAAAAATTTCAAGGGAAAAGAGTGAGAATTTTGCGGAGAAAAAAAGTCAGAATTCCGAAGAAAAAAAGTCAGAATTTCAAAGGAGAAAAGTCAGAAATTTGAGGGAGAAAAGAAAACAAAAACATTAGAATTCTGTAATGTGCATTAGGTCAGTTTGTAGAGACACAGCAGCACAGGGTTCAAATCCAACATCAGAATTTTGAGGACAAAGTCAGAATTTCAAAGAAAAAAAGTCAGAATTTTGAGGACAAAGTCAGAATTTCAAAGAAAAAAAGTCAGAATTTTGAGGACAAAGTCAGAATTTCAAAGAAAAAAAGTCAGAATCTCTAAGAAAATAAGTCAAAAATTTATGGCACTGTCGTCATCATCACCGTCATCGTCATCATCGCCACCATTGTCATCATCATCGTCATCACCATCGTCGTCGTCATCATTATTGCCGTCGTCATCATCGGCGTTATCATTGTCGTCATCATCATTGTTATCGTCGCCATCATCATCATCGTCGTCGCCATCATCGGCGTTATCATTGTCGTCATCATCATTGTTATTGTCGGCGTCATCATCATCGTCGTCATCATCATTGCCGTCGTCATCATCGGTGTTATCATTGTCGTCATCATCATTGTTATCGTCGCCATCATCATCATCGTCGTCGCCAGCATCGGCGTTATCATTGTCGTCATCATCATTGTTATTGTCGGCGTCATCATCATCGTCATTGTCGTCGTATCATCATTGCCGTCGTCATCATCGGCGTTATTATTGTCCGTCATCATCATTGTTATCGTCGGCGTCATCCATCATCGTCGTCATCATCATTGCCGTCGTCATCCATCGGTGTTATCATTGTCGCATCTTCATTGTTATTGTCGGCGTCATCATCATCATTGGTCATCGTCGTCATCATCGTCGTCGTCATTGTTGTAATTTATGAATTGTGAAAAAATATTTTCAGAAAAAAGTAACTATTTCATAAATTTTTCATCATCATCGTCGTGGTCACCACTGTCGTCATTGTCATCATCATCATCATCATTATCATCGTCGTCATCGCTGTCATTGTCAGCGGCGTCATCATCATCATCGTCATCATCATCGTTGTCATCATCGACGTCACCATCATTGTCGTCGCCACCATCATCATCATCATCATTGTTATCATCGTCGTCGTCATCATCATCGTCGCCACTATCATCATCATCATCATCGCCATCATCGCCGCCATCATCATCGGCGTCATTGTTATCATCGACGTCATCGTCGTAATGATGATGGTGGCGGCGATGATGATGATGACGATGATGATGATGGTGATGATGATGATGGTGGTGACGATGATGATGATGGTGATGATGGTGATGGTGATGATGATGGTGATGATGGTGGTGGTGATGATGGTGGTGGTGATGATGGTGGTGGTGATGGTGATGGTGATGATGGTGGTGATGATGATGGTGGTGGTGATGGTGATGGTGATGATGGTGGTGGTGATGATGGTGGTGGTGATGGTGGTGATGATGGTGATGATGATGGTGATGGTGTGATGGTGGTGATGATGGTGATGGTGATGATGATGGTGGTGATGGTGATGGTGATGATGGTGATGATGATGGTGGTGGTGATGATGGTGGTGGTGATGGTGATGGTGATGATGGTGGTGATGATGGTGATGGTGATGATGATGGTGGTGATGATGGTGATGGTGATGATGGTGGTGATGATGGTGATGGTGATGATGGTGGTGATGATGGTGATGATGATGATGGTGATGATGATGGTGGTGATGATGGTGGTGATGATGGTGGTGATGATGGTGGTGATGATGGTAATGGTGATGATGATGGTGATGATGATGGTAATGGTGATGATGATGGTGATGATGATGGTGATGATGATGATGGTGGTGATGATGGTAATGGTGATGATGATGGTGGTGATGATGGTGGTGATGATGGTGGTGATGTTTCTACAGTTTGATTGGTTAATTTCCTGAAAACTGGATTTTTATGCAACACATTACCCAGCACAGAGGAGAGAGAACAGGCTGAAGCAGAGAGGAGTGGGTGGGTGGGTGATGGTGGTGAAGGGTGAGAAGGGTGAGGAGTGTGAGGAGGCCCTGGGTTCTTTGTGGCTCCCACAGAAACATCTCCAATTACAGGACAAAGGCGACTCATTCAGGCTCGCAGCTCCAACACTGCAGCTTTGCATGTCTAATGAGGACTCTGCTGAATGTTAAGAGGACCATGGGGTGCTGCAGAGGCCTCAACAACCCCATACAGCCCCCACCCCGCCTGCTGTACCCCCCTGCAGCCCAACAACCTCTCAGCTTTGAACACACCGACCTCATGTGTCCCTGCAGAGACTTCAAACTATCCGTAAAGAGATCTGTAAGAAGACTAGATTAAACACTGAATCCGAAATCTGTTTCTGGACTATAAAAGTTTAGAGCATGATGTTGAGTCAGTGGAGGGTCACTGGTTCGATTCTCAGCTCCTTGAGTTCAGTTCAAGTACTTGATTGATTGATTGATTAATTCTGAACAAACATGTTTGAATTTTATCAGATGAAGTCAGAATACTTAGAAATTCAGCTTTGGATCGGGTCGGGCTGAAAGAAGAGAACACAGCGAACAGGTTTCATGACAATAAGAGGCAGTACTTTTCTCATTGGGTACTGTTGTACAGTTCTATGTACACTACATATCACACACTGATGGAGCAGCTGGCAGTGAAACCTGATGGACAACCCGCTGTGCCTCCTGACCCATAGCCACCCCGACACAGAGAAGGTCTCCGGCTCGTGATGGCCTGTTTCACTGATATTTCACTTCCTGTTGATGTTTGTTTGTTCTGAGGCAGGATCATTGTCTACTTCCGGTTTCCTGTTTGGTTGTAGCTCAACTCATTTGTTTATTTTATTTGAAGTCAGTAGAGATGAGACACGTGAGTCTGAACCAAAGGTCCACCTGACTGTGTGTGGACTCATCAGAACCAGAACCTGTTGCAGACTCAACCTCTAAACACTTGCTGGTCCTCCATGTCAGATCTTCTTCTGTGGTGTTTGTTGTGAAAATTGGAGCTGAGACATGACACACAGATTAACTACATACACACACACACACACACACACACACATACACACACAGACTTTAAATGGTGTTAATGCTGCACTGACCTCTGATCAGCTGTCTCTGTTAGTGTTTGTATTACATGTGTTTTGGACCGTTACAGAGAATGCGACAGGGAGCAGAGCCAGTGTCGTGCCAGAACCCAGCTGGGCAAACGTTAGCAATGTAACTGTGCTCAGCAGCTTCTATGGACATGATGGCAGAGGAGCAGAGAGTGAAGAGGACGCTGACGGAGGAAGCTAAGAAGAGAAAAGGAGAGAGTGAGCGAGCAAGAAGCCGCCGGACAAGAGTAAATCTGGGACCCCCCCCCCCCCCCCGCCCCCACACACACACACACACACACACACACACACACACACACACACACATTCCTCACCACTGGGGAAACAACGAATCACATCGCAGGAAGTCAGAGAGGAAGAAGCTGGCTAATGCTTTCCTGTTACGCACACACACACACACACACAGTCCAAACCATAATTACAGGCTGCAGATGTTCTGCAGTTAAAGTTTCACTGCTGCAGAATGTTGGAGAACCAGGACTGAAACCAGACAAAGATTCTGACAAAGACCAGAACCAAGAACAAAGAATGAACTGGATAAGGGGCAGAACCAGGACCAAACAGGACCAGGACACAGACAGAAACCAGGACCGAGTTCACCAAGATGGAGACAAGACAGGAAGAAACTCAGATCTTTAACTTCAGTACAGCACTGCAGTCAGTATAGTGCAATATGTGTTTATTTTTCGCTCCTCGTCCAACACTGTTCACTCTGTGTTAACTTATGATAAATAAACTAAAACACACTGTGAATATACAACACAATAAAACACTCAAAGCTTCAGTTAAAGTTTAAATAGTAAATATTTTGAATAATTTAACGTCTTAATCTTCAGATTTAACAAACCTGTGGACTGATTTCTAAGTCAGTCTCCATAAGTCCCCATGTTAGACAGCAGAAATAAACATGTTTACAGCCTGGTACAAAAAACAGTTTTGGTCTCTGTAGCTAATTTCCCCGTTCATGACAACTGTACTGAGGGTGAATTTATATACAACTCACCTGTTCAGGTTATATTAAGGCTTAAAGTTATGCAGGATTCAGAGCGTGGACGCTTTGACTGACAGGTGGGCGTGGTCATGGTGTTTTTAGACTTCGTCCAGGTTTTAGACAGTCTGCGGGGACGTCACGGAGACTACGTCCAGGTTTTAGGCAGTCTGCGGGGACGTCACGGAGACTACGTCCAGGTTTTAGACAGTCTGCGGGGACGTCACGGAGACTACGTCCAGGTTTTAGACAGTCTGCGGGACGTCACGGAGACTACGTCCAGGTTTTAGACAGTCTGCGGGGACGTCACGGAGACTACGTCCAGGTTTTAGACAGTCTGCGAGGACGTCACGGAGACTACGTCCAGGTTTTAGACAGTCTGCGGGGACGTCACGGAGACTACGTCCAGATTTTAGACAGTCTTAACATGCAAACTGTATTTCAGTTTCAGAGTTTGTTCTGCTGCTTGGTCCCCCCCGTTTTCCCTCCAGTCGTCGTCATGGTGACGCTCAGCTATGCAGAGTCTGAATACAGTCAGCAGCTCAGAGGAAAGAGGCTTTTGTTACCCACAACCCCTTTCACCTCCTCTTCTCCCCCCTTGCCTCCTCCCCCCTCAGCTCCTCCACAACTCCATTTTATGACTCGCAGCAGCAAACTGGAGCCCATGTTGCCAGACTGACCAGTCTGAGTCCAGTACTCGGTCCATACTGGTTTTTGGACATGTGATTACACATCTGGACAGACCGGGAACAATATTTGGACCATTATTATTATTAAACCTTTATTTAAACAGGAAAAGTCCCATTAAGATTAAAACAGTCCTGGCTGAGACAAAAACAGACACAAGACACACAGAAAACATCAGAACACAGAGTTCTCTAAAAATGTCATGAAATCAACAACATCAGCTGAAACACCTGGATGATTTTTTGTCTTTCTCTTTCAATGTGGATTTAAAATCAGATTTAAAACATTCAGTCAGAGTGCTGAGGACCACACGAGCTGAGCTGGTGTCTGTCTTCATCATCTGTCCATTGAGGAGTTTGTGATGTCATCACGTCCTGCTGTGATGCAAAAGCTGCTGTCAAACACTTCCTGTCATGTGACTGATCCTAGTCTCTGTGATGTCCCTGCAGACTGTCTAAAAACTGGACGTAGTCTCTGTGACGTCCCACAGACCAAGACGCCTCATGTTCCCCTCCCCGATGACCTCACTCACATTATGTCAGAGGTCAGTGACACCCCAACCTCGAGTCAATATGGGGAGGTCAGCTGGGTTTTTTTTCCCACCCAGAAAACAACGAAGTATATATATATATATATATATATATATATATATATATATATGTACACTTCACATCACTTCATCAGGTACAGTGTGATGGCATCAATAATCTTTATAATATTTAGTAGTATATATATCCTAATATTATAATATATCATATTCATGTTTATTGTTACTCTGAGAGCTGTTCCTAATATTTTGGACCTCATGTTTATTAATGAGGTGGACAAAATAATAGAATCAGCTCTCGGTATACTTAATCAAATAATTAACATTAAATTATAAACGACATTTTTATTCATTTAATGAAACATTTTGTTTTCAGTCAAAAGAAATGAGATGTGGAGGAGGGAAACATCTTCATCATCATCATCATCCTCAGCGTGTGTGTGTGTGTGTGTGTGTGTGTGTGTGTGTGTGTGTGTGTGTGTGTGTGTCCTCTCTGTCGGTCTCGAGCTGCTGTCGGTTGTTGTTCTCCGGTCTCTCTCTGAAGGTAAAATCAGTTTTCTGTCGTTAAATCTTTGATTTGATTCACAAACTTTGATTCACAGATTCAGTTTAAAGTTTCACGCTTCATATATTAAATATATATTTATTAGATTTATTAGATTTAAGCTCTCTGATTGGTTCATCTGTCCGCTCTCTGTGCTGAAGTGAATCCGCAGAGCTGCGTTCACTGACCGGACAATCATCCGGATTTAACGGGGATTAAAACTCGATTTTACGTTTTTATCAAAACTGGAAGCGCTGATGCGATGACGTGACGTCAGAGGCTCTTTATGCTGAATGACGGAACACTTAAAGAATGTTTAGATAACGTTAAAAGAACGTTTAAATATGTAATGTAAAAAATGCAAAAAATAATAAAGTTGAAACTGGAAAGTTGATTATGACGATCTTCAAGTTTCAGTGTTTGTTCTGTAAGAGCTGATCTGAAACCAGAACCGAACTGAACCTTCAGATGGACAGTTCGCAGACAAACATTCATCTGTATCAACTTAGTGTTTTACTTAGCTGATCAGAAACCAGCTTAATGAAGGTTAGATTTGTTCTGGTCTTGCTGGTTCTGGTCTTACTGGTTCTGGTCTTGCTGGTTCTGGTTTTAGTGGGCCAGTTTCTTGAGGTTTGTTGAACTCTCTTCCTCTTTTGTGTCTTCTCACTCTCTGTTGGTCTGAATTTTTGAGTCTGGGGTCCAGTTCATTGTCTGGCATTGAAAACCTTTAAAAGTTTCTGATCTGAGACCAGTCTTAAAGTCTGTCTTGGACCTGGTTTTGATCGTAGTCCGTCTCTCTGCAGGACCATGCCCCCCCCTCAGCAGCAGGACTCTCTCAGCTCCTCTTCAGTGTTACTACCTGACATGAAGGACTGAAGTCTGAGAACGTGGCGCCCCTTGCTGGACTCCTGCTGCCCCTGCAGGCCATGGCTGAGCCCAGCTACTCCGACCTGATCGACAAACACTACAACTACACCGGCAAGTTCCGGAAGACACAGCAGGACTCGGGCCTGAAGGCTGATTCAGTAGTCTTCATAATTGTGTGCTGCTTCATCATCCTGGAGAACATCCTGGTCCTGACCACCATCTGGAGGACCAAGAAGTTCCACAAGCCCATGTACTACTTCATTGGGAACCTGGCGCTGTCCGACCTGCTGGCCGGCGTCGTCTACACTGCCAACATTCTACTGTCGGGCGCCAACACCTACAAGCTGACGCCCACGCAGTGGTTCTTCAGAGAGGGCAGCATGTTCGTGGCTTTGGCGGCGTCCGTCTTCAGCTTGCTCGCCATTGCCATTGAGCGACACCTGACCATGCTGAAGATGAAGCTGCACAACAACGGCAACACCTGCCGCGTTTTCCTGCTCATCAGCACTGTGTGGATGATCGCGGCAGTGCTGGGTGGCCTGCCGGTGATGGGCTGGAACTGCATCCAGAACATGGCGCAGTGCTCCACTGTGCTGCCGCTCTACCACAAGGCCTACATCCTGTTCTGCACCACTGTCTTCAGCATCATCCTCATGGCCATCGTGGTGCTCTATGCTCGTATCTACGCGCTGGTGCGCACTCGCAGCCGCAAACTCGTCTTCAGAAAGGTGTCCAACGGCCGCACTAATGCTGGCACCAACATCAAGAGCTCGGAGAAGTCGATGGCACTGCTGAAGACTGTCATCATCGTCTTGAGCTGCTTCATCGCCTGCTGGGCGCCGCTGTTCATCCTCCTGTTGCTGGACGTGGCCTGCGAGACACTGACCTGCCCAATCCTCTACAAGGCTGAGTGGTTCCTGGCGCTCGCCGTCCTCAACTCCGCCATGAACCCGCTCATCTACACACTTACCAGCAACGAGATGCGCCGCGCCTTCCTCAAGACGCTGCTGTGCTGCACCGCCTGCCTCCGGCCAAACACCAAGTTCGCAGGGCCAAATGTGGGGGCAGAGTTCAGCCGCAGCAAGTCGGATAACTCCTCCCACCCCAACAAGGAGGAGGCGGAGTACTCACCAAGGGAGACGACGGTGGCGTCCTCTGTCAACGTCACCACCTAAATGCTAAATGAGCCGTAGAGTGTCAGACGTAGAGTTTGTTTTTGTACAGGAAACAGGAGTGAACGGCGCCCGGCACCGCCATCATGGACCAATCCGAACCTTCAGCTGATCTGGACTCACAGCACTTATGGAGACTTTCAGACTGGTTGAACTGGGACCCTCAGAGTGTCCACACTTTGTAAGAAGCTCATGCCTGGACTGTGCCATTGAGTCAGAACGCAGTACCACGCCTCAGCGTCACCTGTTGATGTGGATCATGGTGGTCTGGATCCAACCTGGACGCCAAGTCCACATGATGGTTTTCACAAAGCGTGCTGAAGGTTTACGGGACAATTATCTGAGCTTCATAGAAAGTGTCTCTGATCCTCGTAGAAGAGCCAGAACCTTTATACTGACCCGCTAAGAACAACTAGAACATGTAGCGCTTAAACACTCAGCTGTCCAATATTTAATTCATTTTCCTTCCTCCACGTCCAACTTCAGAGCTCAGGAGATCCTCGACAAACTTCAGAGAATCAAAAATACCAAACCATCTGACAACGTTTCACCAAACCATTTGACAACGTTTCCCCAAACCAGTCGTCTGTCAGCTGATGTCGTTTCATTTGAATAAAAACATGAAATAAACGTTTTATCTTTAGTAGTAAACACGTTAATCTCAGAGGAGCTCCTGAACTTTGACATTTGGTGTGTTTTGTTGTGATATTTTGTAAAAAGTTAACTTGTTTGTAGAAACAGAATTATTTTCTACTTCCTGTCTGTCTGTGTTTTTGTCCATAGGAACGTCTGTTGAATTAATTTATATTTGAAACCAGGAAGAAAAAAAAGCATGTTTTATTTGTCTGAGAAACAAAAGAAGTTTTAGAAAAACGGAAACTCATTTCAGCCACGAAAAATATTTCAAAACAAAATAAAATAATAAAAGTCAAATAAAAATTAAAAATTGAAACTTTATTTTTCACTTTGATGTTTTAAACCTGATCCAGAGCTTTGAGTCAAATTCAATATTTAAAATTAAATGATTAGGTGAAGATCATGTGACACGGCTGAAAGCTCCGGGACAGACTAAAAGTTTCTGTTCATTCATTCGTCATCAAATGTTGAACTTTTGCCAGGAATGGGCTTCCGTAGGATTAGACTGTTACCATGGTGACCAGTCTGATCCATTAACCCTTTAATTAGCAGAAGCTGTCTGTCTGCACTGTGTAACATGAATGTTGGTTTGTTAGAACTTAATAAAGAATAGAAACACAGTTTGTTCATGAAGCGCTCATTACACCACAATTAATTAATCATTAATTCAAATAACTTTTCAAGGTTTTACAAATTCAGGTAAGCATTTCTTTTTGGACCACGTGGAGAAGCTGAGCAGGTGAGTTCTGCTGGTTCTGATGGAACAGGTGTGCATCATTCAGGTTGATTAGAGGAGTTTGCTGCCTCTCTGTGGTCACAATCAGGACAATCACAGGTCAGGTCTTTAAACTGCTGAACTACACCACCTGCAGGAGAGGTGTGGAACTGCAGCAGACCAAGAGCTCATCAGCTGATCAGCTGCGTGACCAATCAGAGCTCACAGAGGCTCATCCTGAAATATTATTATAATAATATCAGAATATTTAAATATTGTGAAAAAGAAGAACAAACATTTGAAACAAACTTTATCAAAAAGAAGAAAGACAAAATCTTTTCCTGTCTCTGTCTCTGCTGCATCCTGTCTCTGTCTCTGCTGTTTCCTGTCTCTGTCTCTGCTGCATCCTGTCTCTGTCTCTGCTGCATCCTGTCTCTGTCTCTGCTGCTTCCTGTCTCTGTCTCTGCTGTTTCCTGTCTCTGTCTCTGCTGCATCCTGTCTCTGTCTCTGCTGCTTCCTGTCTCTGTCTCTGCTGTTTCCTGTCTCTGTCTCTGCTGTTTCCTGTCTCTGTCTCTGCTGCTTCCTGTCTCTGTCTCTGCTGCTTCCTGTCTCTGTCTCTGCTGTTCCTCCTGTCTCTGTCTCTGCTGCTGCCATCCTGTCGCTGTCTCTGCTGTTTCCTGTCTCTGTCCTCTGCTGCTTCCTGTCTCTGTCTCTGCTGCATCCTGTCTTTGTCTCTGCTGTTTCCTGTCCTCTGTCTCTGCTGCTTCCTGTCTCTGTCTCTGCTGCTTCCTGTCTCTGTCTCCTGCTGCATCCTGTCTCTGCTGCTTCCTGTCTCTGTCTCTGCTGGTGTTCCTGTCTCTGTCTCTGCTGCTTCCTGTCTCTGCTGCTTCCTGTCTCTGTCTCTGCTGCATCCTGTCTCTGTCTCTGCTGTTTCCTGTCTCTGTCTCCTGCTGTTTCCTGTCTCTGTCTCTGCTCCTGTCTCTGTCGCGCTGCATCCTGTCCTCTGTCTCTGCTGCTTCCTGTCTCTGTCTCTCTGCTGCTTCCTGTCTCCTGTCTCTGCTGTTTCCTGTCTCTGTCTCTGTTGCATCCTGTCTCTGTCTCTGCTGCTTCCTGTCTCTGTCCTCTGCTGCTTCCTGTCTCTGCTGCTTCCTGTCTCTGTCTCTTCTGTTTCCTGTCTCTGTCTCTGCTGCTTCCTGTCTCTGTCTCTGCTGCATCCTGTCCTCTGTCTCTGCTGCTTCCTGTCTCTGTCTCTGTCTTGCTTCCTGTCTCTGCTGCTTTCCTGTCTCTGTCTCTGCTGTTTCCTGTCTCTGTCTCTGCTGCTTCCTGTCTCTGTTCTCTGCTGCATCCTTGTCTCTGTCTCTGCTGCTTCCTGTCTCTGTCTCTGCTGTTTTCCTGTCTCTGTCTCTGCTGTTTCCTGTCTCTGTCTCTGCTGCTTCCTGTCTTCTGTCCTCTGCTGCTACCTGTCTCTGGTCTCTGCTGCATCCTGTCTCTGTCTCTGCTGCTTATCCTGTCTCTGTCTCTGCTGTTTCCTGTCTCTGTCGCTGCTGCTTCGGTCTCTGTCTCTTGCGTCTGTCTCTGTCTCTGCTGCTTTCTGTCTCTGTCTCTGCTGTTTCCTGTCTCTGTCTCTGCTGCATCCTGTCTCTGTCTCTGCTGCTTCCTGTCTGTCTCTGCTGCTTCCTGTCTCGTGGGTCTGTTGTTGGTCTTTGGCTTGTCGGTCAGTCGAGTTAAACGTTTAACAGAATCAGGTTCGTCAGTCACAACTTGTGTGTGCATCAGGAGGACGTGATGGACATGATCCTCGTCTTCACTCTGTCTCTCTGCTGGTGAGTTCACTTTTCATTTTCCTACAGATTTTTTTCAAGCTTTATTTTGACAGAGACGGTGAGTGACAGGAATGTGGAGAGAGAGCGGGGCGTGACATGCAGCAGAGAGCCACAGGTGGGATTTGAACCCCGGGCCGCTGCATGAGGAACATGGGACAGACAGTCTACCAACTGAGCTAACAAACACACCCACAGCTGATTTCAACAGATTATCTTCAGAGTCCATGAATGCAGCCTGAACATGATTTGATGTAATCCCACTGTGTCGAGTATTTACTCTGATTACTTCTGATCAAAAATGCTAATAGCTAATCATCAACAAGATCAACATGTCATCAGCTGACTTCCTGTTTATCTCTGATTGGTTGACAGGGGTGGGCGGCTGCTGCCAGGTCAACATGGAGCGGTGAGTCATGTGACCACGTGGGTCTGATGTCTCAGTTTGATTTAAAGACAGTCTGCAGTGGACCAGGTCAAAAGTCACAGAGAATCAGAACCAGAACCAGAATCAGGTTTATTGCTGAGTTTTGGTTTTGGTGTAGTATTGGTATGGTGTAAGTATTAAAAATATAAATTATATATACACACACAAAATGTTTTCAAATGAGACGATGAACAGAATCTGTGACAGCAGCTGGAGTCTCACTGGAAACACTTACTGCGGCAATGTGGACCAAGCTCTGAGAGTACAGGGACGTCCACAGGCTCCCCGAGGGAGTCTCTGTGGACGTCCTCTCTCTGTAGACGTCCTGACATGTCCTCTCTCTGTGGACGTCCTGACATGTCCTCTCTCTGTGGACGTCCTGACATGTCCTCTCTCTGTAGACGTCCTCTCTCTGTTGACGTCCTCTCTCTGTAGATGTCCCTCTCTCTGTGGACGTCCTCTCTCTGTAGATGTCCTCTCTCTGTTGACGTCCTCTCTCTGTAGATGTCCTCTCTCTGTGGACGTCCTCTCTCTGTAGATGTCCTCTCTCTGTGGACGTCCTCTCTCTGTAGATGTCCTCCTCTCTGTAGATGTCCTGACATGTCCTCTCTCTGTGGACGTCCTGACATGTCCTCTCTCTGTGGACGTCCTCTCTCTGTAGATGTCCTCTCTCTGTAGACGTCCTGACATGTCCTCTCTCTGTCCTGACCTTTGTGTAGACAAACCTCATCTCCTGGTCAGCAGCTCAGAGATCCAGGATGGACAGACAGTCCTCGTCACCTGTACTGTTCCCATTGACTACAGAGGCGGAGACTGTCGTCTGTTCAGGGAAAACTCTCAGACGCCGTTCAGACTGATGACCGCCACAGGATACATCTGCGTCTTCCAGCTGACGTCCAACGAGCTGCTGGGAAGACATCCAGTCGGCAGCCGCGTCTTCTTCACCTGTGACTATAAACTGCAGCAGTACACCTCACAGAGCAGCGACATCAAGGGGGTGACCGTGTGGGGTGAGAGCACCAGATGATGATGTCACGTAAACTACTGTAGCCCTGTTGTGGACGGGGACCTTATCCTCTTCGTTTGGGTCCTTGTTTCTGACCCATTTCTGACCCGTGTTCTGACCCGTGTCTGTTGCTGTCTCTCCTGCAGGCAGCAGTCCCCGTCCTCACCTGTATGTCAGCCATCGTTTTGTCTCACCTGAGGACAGCGTGGAGGTCACCTGTTCCCCGCCATCGCGCTCCGTCTCCAGGTGTCTGTTCTTCAGAGGTGAGGTCCGTGTCTCAGACGGGTCCTGCAGGAGGAACCTGACGGGCCAGCAGCTCGCCATCTGGACCAAGAGCACTGTGCTGCTTCCTGTCAACATGACCTGCAGCTACGACCCAGACAGGTGGCTCAGTGTCCGCTCAGAGCCCAGCAACCACAGCATGCTGTATGTGGTCGGTAAGAGCCAATCAGATTCGTCCTAAGTCATCCAGTGTACAGGTGAACACCTGTCTGTACCTGTCTGTGGTGTGTTTGCAGACACACGTCAGGCCTCATCTTCAGTCGACTGCACAGTCTCGGTGGAGGACAGTCACATGGTGGACAGCAGCTGGTCATTTGTTGGTGCCGACGGACAGACGGTGACCGTTCAGGTGACAAACAGCAGCCTGACACCTGAACACACCTGTAACCACAGAGCGCAGTGACGCTGGATCCGTTTACACAAACGCTGGTTAACAGCGCCACCTGTGGTCTGATTGTTTTTATTCATGAAATAAATCAGCTGATCTAAAATCACTTTTCTGAATTCACTTTACTTCAAATGATCAACATCACACTTACTTCCTCTGTCATGATCGAGGGTCAGCTGACCTTCTCTGATCACGTTGCCTTGGTTACCTGGTCAGGTCTCACCTGACACTCCAGGCTGTGTTCACCTGCACCGTCCTCCTGACAGTGAGACCTCTTCAGATGATCCAGAACGTGGCGGTTCGCCTGCTCATGGAGCTCCACAGTCGACCTGGAGCAGCCACGTTAACCTCAAAGCAGTCTGCGGTTCCTGAACGCCTCATACAGACACGTTACCTGACGCCTGGCTCTGCCACCCGTACGCTCAGGACAGTCCAAACTTTTGTCCTACCAGATGTAAAAGCTTTATATTTATTAAAGATTTATATTTATTTATGTGCTCGTGATCATCAGCTGTTTTTTTAACACGTTCATAACTGATGGACCTGCTCAGACAACGATGATATAACAAACACAATGAATTGATTTAATTATCATTTCAATATTTAAAATGAATTTAAATATTGTGATGCTGCTTCCTGCGTGTATCTCTTCATGACTTATGCTACCTGTCTGTGTTTGAAGGCAGAGACGTTAATGAACCTGTCTGTCTGTAGGACAGAGGGCTGACCGAGGAGACAGACAGGCTGGAAGACAGACAGGCAGTGTCTCCAGAGTCAAAGGTAAAGAGACAGACAGGTAGACAGACAGGTCAGAACTATGAACAAAAAGATGAACGCAAATAAACTGAACTAAACCTGCCTGTCTGTCTCTCTGTACCTGTCTGTCTCTCAGTGGGTGGTGGGCTCTCAGTGTTAGGCGGTGTGGTCGCACCGGTGTGGTGGAGGATGTTTTACCTCTCGTTAGTCCTTTGTTACTGGATATGATTAATCTGTCTGCATTCATAATTCACAGATAATTACTTATTAATGTGTTGATCTGTTTATCTTCTGTGATAATGGATTATCTGGCTTATTTTTGTGTCTCGTGTGTTATCACCTCACCTGAACGCCTCAGAGCTCTGAGGGACCTTGTGAATGCTTCAGACCCTGAAGTGGACATGTTGATCTTTCAGGTCCGGTGTGAGGAGGACGGAGGAGAACCAGGAGGGGCGAAGAGGAGAAGGAGGAGGAGAGAGGAGGTCAGCGTGGAGAGACAAAGAGCAGAACTCTTCTTCAGTGGTGAGGAGAGGTGCTGCCACCTGCTGGTCGTCATCATCATCAGTTATCAGAGTCCTTGGGCCTGGAAATCAAAGAGTTCTTTCAATTATCCAAACAAATGAATTCACTGACGTTTATCTTTAAACCGAATGTTTATTTTATGAAGATTAACTTTAAGACTTATTCATGAAACAGTTCAAACATTTAGAGACCTGTCAGAGGGCGTTGTGACGTTATGAGGTTGTTGTGATGTTGTTGTGACGTTATGAGGTTGTTGTGATGTTGTTGTGACGTTATGAGGTTGTTGTGATGTTGTTGTGACGTTATGAGGTTGTTGTGATGTTGTTGTGACGTTATGAGGTTGTTGTAATGTTGTTGTGGTGTTGTTGTGACGTTATGAGGTTGTTGTGATGTTGTTGTGATGTTGTGACGTTATGAGGTTGTTGTGATGTTGTTGTGACGTTATGAGGTTGTTGTGATGTTGTGACGTTATGAGGTTGTTGTGATGTTGTTGTGACGTTATGAGGTTGTTGTGATGTTGTTGTGATGTTGTTGTGACGTTATGAGGTTGTTGTGCTGTTGTTGTGGTGTTGTTGTGACGTTATGAGGTTGTTGTGATGTTGTTGTGACGTTATGAGGTTGTTGTGATGTTGTTGTGATGTTGTGACATTATGAGGTTGTTGTGGTGTTGTTGTGACATTATGAGGTTGTTGTGATGTTGTTGTGACGTTATGAGGTTGTTGTGATGTTGTTGTGATGTTGTGACGTTATGAGGTTGTTGTGGTGTTGTTGTGACGTTATGAGGTTGTTGTGATGTTGTTGTGACGTTATGAGGTTGTTGTGATGTTGTTGTGATGTTGTTGTGACGTTATGAGGTTGTTGTGATGTTGTTGTGGTGTTGTTGTGACGTTATGAGGTTGTTGTGATGTTGTTGTGGTGTTGTTGTGACGTTATGAGGTTGTTGTGATGTTGTTGTGACGTTATGAGGTTGTTGTGATGTTGTTGTGATGTTGTGACGTTATGAGGTTGTTGTGATGTTGTTGTGACGTTATGAGGTTGTTGTGATGTTGTGATGTTGTGACGTTATGAGGTTGTTGTGATGTTGTTGTGACGTTATGAGGTTGTTGTGATGTTGTTTGTGACGTTATGAGGTTGTTGTGATGTTGTTGTGATGTTGTTGTGACGTTATGAGGTTGTTGTGATGTTGTTGTGACGTTATGAGGTTGTTGTGATGTTGTTGTGATGTTGTTGTGACGTTATGAGGTTGTTGTGATGTTGTTGTGACGTTATGAGGTTGTTGTGACGTTATGAGGTTGTTGTGATGTTGTTGTGATGTTATGAGGTTGTTGTGATGTTGTTGTGACGTTATGAGGTTGTTGTGATGTTGTTGTGACGTTATGAGGTTGTTGTGATGTTGTTGTGACGTTATGAGGTTGTGATGTTGTTGTGACGTTATGAGGTTGTTGTAATGTTGTTGTGGTGTTGTTGTGACGTTATGAGGTTGTTGTGATGTTGTTGTGATGTTGTGACGTTATGAGGTTGTTGTGATGTTGTTGTGACGTTATGAGGTTGTTGTGATGTTGTTGTGACGTTATGAGGTTGTTGTGATGTTGTTGTGATGTTGTTGTGACGTTATGAGGTTGTTGTAATGTTGTTGTGACGTTATGAGGTTGTTGTGATGTTGTTGTGATGTTGTTGTGACGTTATGAGGTTGTTGTGATGTTGTTGTGGTGTTGTTGTGACGTTATGAGGTTGTTGTGATGTTGTTGTGACGTTATGAGGTTGTTGTGATGTTGTTGTGATGTTGTGACATTATGAGGTTGTTGTGGTGTTGTTGTGACATTATGAGGTTGTTGTGATGTTGTTGTGACGTTATGAGGTTGTTGTGGTGTTGTTGTGACGTTATGAGGTTGTTGTGATGTTGTTGTGACGTTATGAGGTTGTTGTGATGTTGTTGTGATGTTGTTGTGACGTTATGAGGTTGTTGTGATGTTGTTGTGGTGTTGTTGTGACGTTATGAGGTTGTTGTGATGTTGTTGTGGTGTTGTGACGTTATGAGGTTGTTGTGATGTTGTTGTGACGTTATGAGGTTGTTGTGATGTTGTTGTGATGTTGTGACGTTATGAGGTTGTTGTGATGTTGTTGTGACGTTATGAGGTTGTTGTGATGTTGTGATGTTGTGACGTTATGAGGTTGTTGTGATGTTGTTGTGACGTTATGAGGTTGTTGTGATGTTGTTGTGATGTTGTTGTGACGTTATGAGGTTGTTGTGTGTCAGCAGGTCAAACACAGTCTCAGTCAGAGAGAGTCAGAGAAACCGACCAATCAGAGCTTTCCTTTCTTCCCTCCTCCTCCTCAGACGAGCTCAGTGGTTAAACTCACCCACTCAGATGTATTGGACTGGTTCTTTGTGGTTCTGTTGTTGTTGTTAGTAGGTGACTGATCTCACCTGTACAGACCGATCTCACCTGTACAGACCGATCTCACCTGTACAGACCGATATCACCTGTACAGACCGATCTCACCTGTACAGACTGATCTCACCTGTATAGACTATAGACAAACCCTGAGCAACAGTGAGCTGATAATGAAATTAACTTTACTAATGAGTTTTTCTCTAAGTGTTAACTCGTCTTTTTAAAACTTTAATCTTTTCATGAATGACGACAAAGACGACATCGTAGAAACTCTTTTATTTTTCTCATTAAAACATTCATCCTGGCCCCGCCCTCACCTGAACCTACCCTCACCTGACCCCGCCCCCTCACACTTCAAATTAGATTAAAGTTTCTAAAAGTTTAGTCGTTTGTCAGCTGCAGCAAGTTGATTTATACACACTGACCCCATTTACACCTGATTCTGGATCAGCTGATCACAGGTGTGTGTGTTTACACCTGACTCTGGATTCAGGTGTAAATGGGGCGTCACGTTGTTTCTCTGCTTTTCATTCATGAATCACTTCATGCAAAGACAGAATCCATCACAGTCATCAGAGGTCAGCCGCAGAACAACGTGAGCTTTGTTCTCGTGTTTAAACTTTCAGATGTTTCAAACAGAAATGTTCAAATTTGTTAATGAATCTGTTTCTGCTCATGTTCAAACACACACGTGATGACATAAAACGTGACGGCCAATCAGCATCGTTAGCTTCGTCCACTCAGAGTTCAGCTCGGTCAGAACGGCTTCGTGTCGGTCAAACAGTAACCATGACGAGCAGCAGCTGACTGAACTGAGCTTAAATGGTCAGTGAATGCAACGTTTCAGAAAATCAAGACTGGAAAATTAAATTTATCAGCAAATAATTAGAAATTATTTTAGCAACAAATGGATAATTTAATTTTTTCATGATTTTTCTGTAAAACATTTGGGGATGTCCCTGAACGCACCACAATCAGTCAGTGATGATTTTTTTCTTGGCAGGAAGTCTAAAAGTTGATTTTCAAAATAAAATGAAAAACAAAGAAAGAAAGAATTTTTCTAAAAAGTCAAAATTAATCAGAAAAGTGACAAAAACAAAACAAAAGTTCAAAACGTGAAAAAAAAGTTTGGCTTCATTAAGAAAAAAATGTCTTTGGGTCAGCGAACGTCTCAGCTGTTCAAGTCAAAGCGAAGTTTGTGTCGTCATACGACAGCGTGACGTGTCGGCGTCTCCATGGCGATCTGTTTGTAGCGTGGACAGGAAGTTTATACAGCAGTCATTTAGTCCGTCCAGGCTCCGCCCCCCTCCTGGACCACAGTGCTCGCTGTCGTTCGACAGGTCGACGCCTCGCCGCACTCCTGAAAACAACAACAACGCGTGTCATTGTGAAACCCCGCTTCCTGAAGCTCTGATGACATCACTGACGATTCTGATGACATCATCGAAGATACATTAATTTTTTTTTTCATTGATTTATCAACGAACTCTTTTGATACTAAAATAAATCAGTGTGACCTCTGAGAAACTGGCGGGTCTGGTGGAGCAGATCAGAACCAGAACTGACAGACAGTGAGCGTCTGTGAGCAGCAGGTAGGACTGCTTCACCAACATTAACAACTTCCTGTTTCCTTCAACCAATCACAGATGACCTGAGACCAAAACAAAACCTCACTCAGAGTTTTTAAACATTCAGTTTTTCTTTGTCAGCTGGTTCAAATAGAAAATTTAATTATTTGGCATCGCTGAGTCGTCAATGATGAAATGTGTTTACGATGCGTTCGGGTGCTGCAAGAGTTTTGTGGTTTGGTCGTGTCATGATTGAGTGATTGACGGTGTCAGTTAAACTCACAGGTCATCAGATGCAGAGCGGTGAAGACGAGCAACGCCAGGGCGGGAAAACCAGAGAGGGAGGAGGCGGAGGAGGGGGGGCGGGCGGTGGGGGGGGTGGAGTCCTGCTTTAGGGGCGGAGCTTCAGACTCCACATCCTTACACTTCTGACTGTAAACACACACAAATCACATGATCACATAGAAACATTAAATCTCTGTAACAGTGATGTCAAACATATAACATAAGAAGCAGATATGGAATTCACTTCCTGTCATACTGTCATAAACTCTCCCAACCAGCTGATGAAAAATGAAACGTATGCTGTGTAATCAAGAACTGACTTAATCTTCACCTTGATGTGTGTCCTGTATAATGCAGTAGCTTCATTCTCATTTATGCTTTATAGTTGTTTCTTGACAAGGCAGTGCATGTCTGCGGTTCATAATGTCCTTGTAGCT
The DNA here is from genome assembly GCA_014281875.1 of Nibea albiflora. NCBI lineage: Eukaryota > Metazoa > Chordata > Actinopteri > Sciaenidae > Nibea > Nibea albiflora. The sequence continues at coordinate 26,315,666 of CM024792.1, read as the reverse complement.
TTTATGGATATTGTAATTAACTATGTGCTAAATAAATCAAATCAGAATCAGAATCAGAACCGGCCCAACACAGTGAAATAATGAACCTGCATTGATTCAGGTCTGTCATTCATTCATTCTGTCATTATATTGTATATGTGTAAGTATGTAAGTCATTCGGTCCGGACCGGACCACGTGAGACCGGAGTGGACTGTATGTGACACTGATCCTGATCTGTAATGACATCATCACAGGTTGTTTACCTACAGTCATGTGACAACAGGTGAGTCAGCATTTGCACCTCTGTACACCGGGCTCTGACCCGAACTCTGATCCGGATCAGCTAGACTCCTCAAAACAGCTGATTAAAGACTGCCTGGCTGTAAGTGATCCCACATGTTGGAGATGCTGACTCATAAACCACACTAAGAACTGAGCTGGTCCTGATCCGAAACCTGGGTGTGGTCTGGCTCTGATACCTGGGTGTGGTCTCGGTATGTCTCTCATATATCACTGTGAAGTGAGTCAACAGGCAGATTGATTGTGCACTCAGACACCTCACTGATTGAAACCGGACCGGGTCAGAACTCACAGCTGTCTCTGCAGATACTCCTGTCTGGACTCGCAGGCTCTGGTCTGACTCTGAGCTGCCATCATCTGGCTGGCTGCGGCGTCCTTTAGGCTGCGGCATGTCTCGGTCTCCAGGGCGGTCTGGGTCAGGTTCTGCTGCAGAGCCTCGATCCGATCTGAGGACAAACAGAGAGAAACACCAATCAGCTGATCAGCTGCATATTAATATTAATGAGCTTTCTTCTGACACACTGCCACGCCAAACACGGGTAGACTGCAGACACTGACTGAACATTGTCAGACTGTTGACCTAATGTTGTCAGACTGTTGACCTAATGTTGTCAGACTGTTTGACCTAATGTTGTCAGACTGTTGACCTAATGTTGTCAGACTGTTTGACCTAATGTTGTCAGACTGTTGACCTAATGTTGTCAGACTGTTGACCTAATGTTGTCAGACTGTTGACCTAATGTTGTCAGACTGTTTGACCTAATGTTGTCAGACTGTTTGACCTAATGTTGTCAGACTGGTGTTGACCTAATGTTGTCAGACTGTTTACCTAATGTTGTCAGACTGTTGACCTAATGTTGTCAGACTGTGACCTAATGTTGTCAGACTGTTTGACAATGTTTCAGACTGTTGACATGTGTCAGACTGTTTGACCTAATGTTGTCAGACGGTTTGACCTATGTTGTCAGACTGTTTGACAATGTGTCAGGTTGACCTAATGTTGTCAGACTGTTGACCTAATGTTGTCAGACTGTTTGACCTAATGTTGTCAGACTGTTGACCTAATGTTGTCAGACTGTTGACCTAATGTATGTCAGACTGTTGACCTAATGTTGTCAGACTGTTTGACCTAATGTTGTCAGACTGTTGACCTAATGTTGTCAGACTGTTGACCTAATGTTGTCAGACTGTTTGACTAATGTTGTCCAGACTGTTTTGACCTAATGTTTGTCAGACTGTTTGACCTAATGTTGTCAGACTGTTTGACCTAATGTTGTCAGACTGTTTGACCTAATGTTGTCAGACTGTTGACCTAATGTTGTCAGACTGTTGACCTAATGTTGTCAGACTGTTTGACCTAATGTTGTCAGACTGTTGACCTAATGTTGTCAGACTGTTGACCTAATGTTGTCAGACTGTTTGACCTAATGTTGTCAGACTGTTTGACCTAATGTTGTCAGACTGTTTGACCTAATGTTGTCAGACTGTTTGACCTAATGTTGTCAGACTGTTGACCTAATGTTGTCAGACTGTTGACCTAATGTTGTCAGACTGTTTGACCTAATGTTGTCAGACTGTTTGACCTAATGTTGTCAGACTGTTGACCTAATGTTGTCACGCTGTTTGACCTAATGTTGTCAGACTGTTGACCTAATGTTGTCAGACTGTTTGACCTAATGTTGTCAGACTGTTTGACCTAATGTTGTCAGACTGTTTGACCTAATGTTGTCAGACTGTTTGACCTAATGTTGTCAGACTGTTGACCTAATGTTGTCACGCTGTTTGACCTAATGTTGTCCAACATGGCAACAGTAACCGTGGGGAGGAGTTGCCTGCTGTATTCTGAGCTAAAGTCAGAGCGTCAAAGTTTGGTTCTGATGAACTTATAAGGAAACGCTGAGCGATGTTGGAGCTGCCGAGTCATAGCTATGAGAGGAATGAGGGCGGCTGCCAGCTGCTGGACTGGGGCCAGGACTGGACCAGGACCAGACCTGGACCTGGACTGGACTGGACTGGGACTGGACCAGGACTAGACCTGGACCTGGACTGATCTCAGATCAGATCTGCTGTCCGACTCCACATAACTTTTACTGCAGTTTACACTTAGTGTGTATTAGTGTGTACAGTGTGTGTTAGTGTGTGTCCTGGTTGAACAATGTGTGCAGGAATTCATCGTTTCCCTCTTGGACTGTTCACAGGAAGTTGCCTCCACTTCCCATCATGCTCCTGTTCCCGTCGCCACCCGAGTCGATGTCATGTCTTTACTGATTAAAGTTCTTTATTATTATTAATCAGGACTGAGACCAGGACTGAGACCAGGAGACCAGGACTGAGACCAGGACTGAGACCAGGACTGAGACCAGACTGAGACCAGGACTGAGACCAGGACTGAGACCAGGACTGAGACCAGACTGAGACCAGGACTGAGACCAGACTGAGACCAGGACTGAGACCAGGACTGAGACCAGGACTGAGACCAGACTGAGAAAAGACTGAGACCAGGACTGAGACCAGGACTGAGACCAGGACTGAGACCAGACTGAGACCAGGACTGAGGTCAGACTGATTCAATCTCAATAGAAAACTTCTTTAAGGAAGAAATTCTTCATTATTTTTCTTTCTTTGTCTCTTTCCCTCCTTCTCTCTCTCTCAGGAAAAGCTCTGTGTTGTTTTTTGAACCAACCAATTGTGTGTTTGTTTGCAGTGAGTCAGTGGTCGTCGTAGTAACAGTGATGGAGTTTTTCCAGTGTTACCTTCCTGCATGCCGAGCTGAGCTGTGAGGTTCGCCTCCGTCTGACGGAGCTGCTCCACGTTCAGCTGCAGAGCGCTGATGTTCCCGTTCAGGAAGACCTGCAGCACAAAACAAACGCACCCATGTTTACTGACCTCTGGAACATCTTCAAGGACAGCGAGTCCTGGTGTGGCTCTGACCCGTGTCCTGTCCCTGGAATGTCTCACATCTTGTGGAAATGTCTCACGTGCTTCAGAAGTTTTACAGCAGAGAGGTAAAGAATCTCCCCAGCATGCCGTGGGGTGAGGTCACATGATGCTTTTATTTTGAGCTGTAATGAAACCTCCTCTGGTTCTGATCTGGTTCTGACTCGTCCGGGGTCTGACCTGCGTTAATTTGGCTCAGAATCTTTTGCTGGTGCTGGTGAACCCTGAACGTGGAGTTTGACCTGGTTCAGTGTGTGCACTGCATTCTGGGAGCTGTAGTCTGAAGCCGTGTTAACAGGAACACTTTGTGTTCACTCATGTTCTATTAATACAGAGGAAGGAGGGAAAAATGAGGGAGGAGAGGGAGGAATGAGTCAGGACAAACCACCAGAGGAGGAGGTGGAGGAGGGATGAAGGCAAACAGTCAGTTTTTCCAAAGAACATGAAGCTGGAAAGAAGAGAGAGAGAGAGAGTGGAAAGAATCAGGATGAGGAGAACTGCTCAGTGAGTGTTCTCCGAGTGTTCTCTGGGTGTTCTCTGGGTGTTCTCCGAGTGTTCTCCGAGTGTTCTCCGAGTGTTCTCTGAGTGTTCTCTGGGTGTTCTCCGTTCTCTGAGTGTTCTCTGTTCTCTGTGTGTTCTCTGGGTGTTCTCCGAGTGTTCTCTGAGTGTTCTCTGTGTGTTCTCTGAGTGTTCTCTGGGTGTTCTCCGAGTGTTCTCCGAGTGTTCTCTGAGTGTTCTCCGAGTGTTCTCTGGGTGTTCTCCGAGTGTTCTCTGAGTGTTCTCTGTGTGTTCTCTGTGTGTTCTCCGAGTGTTCTCTGGTTGTTGTGTCATGTCAATCAGTGTTTGTTTGTCTCGCTGCACAGCTGGAAGCTGTTAGTGTTCTGGATGCGATCTGATTGGTTCACAGAAGACACTGTAAAATATTCTCCTTGCTGCAGAGGCTCAGCGTCTGAATCTGAAACTCAGTTTCTCTTCCTGTGAAACGAAACGAGGTGCAAGCATCAACCAATGATGTCATCAATCCGATCCAATACTTCTGTTTAGCTCTGTGCTAATGAAGCTAACATGTTCTCTGGCTCGGATCAGATGATCGCGGGTTCAATCCCCGGCTCCTCCAGTCTGCAGGGGTCCTGTGTGTTACAGTAGCTAACTGTAAACCTGTAGCAACAGAAGTCGCGTAACTTGAGTTGGGTCGGACCAGAACCAGACTCATCAGGAGGTCAGTTATAGAAACACACCTTTCGGATAGCTCCGCCGCATGTCATTAAACCACGGCCATGTATAGTCAATGCCACGCCCATATATGATAGGCCCCGCCCCCCATAGTCTGTTGTTCACCACATGCAGTACACATCTATCCCAGCATGCACTGGGTGGGTGGCGCCTGACACAAGTTTGATAATTAAACACAGGAAGTGACAGATCAGGTTTAAGAGACTTCCTGTCACAGGTCAGTCAAACAGGAAGTAGTCACTCACATTCTCTTGGCGGCACTCATCCAGCGTGGCGTTGGTGGTGTTGAGTGTCCCATCAGCATCAGGATGGAGGCTCTGAGGCGGTCCTGCTCCTCTCTGCCCGCCTCCACCTGCTCCTCCAGCGCCACCTTGTCCTTGCTCCACACCACCTTGGCGCCCTCCAGCTTCACCGTGGTCTCGTGTAGCTCCGCCCGGCACTGAGCCGAGCTCTTCAGGTCCGGAGATGTCGCCCACACCACGATGACCACGAGCGACACAATGGACCACAGCGCCAGCAGGGCGATCACCACGTTCTTCGCTGTCTGGGAGGATTTGGAGGCAGCAGCCATGACGGGCGGATGGTGATGGAGGTGAAGCTGACGGAGCTGACTGTGATGAAGACGAGCTGCGCTGCTCTCTGTCTGACGCTCAGGTTCATCTGAGCTGGAGTTTCCTTTCAGGCAGGGCAGGAAGCCTCGGCCCCGCCCACCAGCTCCACCTCCCACCTCCTGCCACCGCCCCACCCAAACCTCACCCTCCTCCTCCGACCATCAACAGGAAAGTCTCACAGCTAATATGGAAACTTTCTGAGTGTGTGTGTGTGTTTGTGAGAGAGTGTGTGGTGTGTTGTGTGTGAAGAGAGAGAGTGTGTGTGTGTTTGTGAGAGAGAGAGAGAGACAGTGTGTGGTGTTTTGTGTGAGAGAGAGAGTGTGGTGTGTGTGTTTGTGAGAGAGAGAGAGAGTGTGTGTGTGTGTTTGTGAGAGAGAGAGAGAGAGTGTGTGTGTGTGTTTGTGTGAGAGAGAGAGAGTGTGTGTGTGTGTTTTGTGTGAGAGAGTGTGTGTGTGTGTTTGGAGAGAGAGAGAGAGAGACGTGTGTGTGTGTTTGTGTGAGAGAGAGAGAGTGTTGTGTTGTGTGAGAGAGGAGTGTGTGTGTGTTTGTGTGTGAGAGAGAGAGTGTGTGTTGTGGTTTGTGTGTGAGAGAGAGAGGGTGTGTGTGTTGTGTGTGAGGAGAGAGAGTGTGTGTGTTGGTGAGAGGAGGGTGTGTGTGTTTGTGTGAGAGAGAGAGAGAGTGTGTGGTGTGTTTGTGTGTGAGAGAGAGAGTGTGTGTGTGTTTGAGAGAGAGAGAGAGAGAGCGGTGTGTGTGTTGTGTGAGAGAGAGAGAGTGTGTGTGTTTGTGAGAGAGAGAGAGAGTGTGTGGTGTGTTGGGTGAGAGAGAGAGAGTGTGTGTGTGTTTGTGAGAGAGAGAGAGAGTGTGTGTGTGTTTGTGAGAGAGAGAGAGAGTGTGTGTGTGTTTGTGTGAGAGAGAGAGAGTGTGTGTGTGTTTGTGAGAGAGAGAGAGAGTGTGTGTGTGTTTGTGTGTGAGAGAGAGAGAGTGTGTGTGTGTGATTGTGTGTGTGAGAACTTGGATGAACTCTGCATGTTTGGCAGCAGGAGGTGAAACTTACAGAGAAATGAAACTCA
>CM024792.1:26289535-26304535 GCA_014281875.1 Nibea albiflora | reverse complement strand
CAGGACGTCCTGTGGTGGGTCAATGACACCGCTGTGACATCATCAGAGGTGTCGTGGACGAGGTCAGAGGAGGGCGGAGCCTACAGCGCCACCTCTGTGTTTGAAGTCTCGTCTGCAGATTGGAGGTCCAGATCCACGTTCTGGTGCGGGGCGGTCCAGGAGGACCAAGTGTACAGACAGAGTGTGTGTTCAGGGGACGGACTGTGACTCGGAGGACACAGGTTCAAGTCCCGCCATGCCTGTGGCCATTTTTATAATAACTTGTAAAAATGTTCCTCTGCTCTGGTTTCCTGTCCATTTCAAAATAAAAGCTGAAAAAGATGAGTTGAACATTCAACAGAATCATCAAACAGGAAGTAGAGTTCTGTTTACTTCCTGTCAGACGGGGAGGAGCTTGTTGTGGATAGTGACTGTGTGCGTTACACGCTGCTCTGCGTCGCAGACTGAACTCAGATCAGCTTCAAACTCAGTTCAGAGTCTTTAATGATCAACAGAAAAGAAATAATACATGCAGATACGTCAGTTTATATGTCGTCCTTCAAAATAAAAAATACGAGTTCACGTAAACACAAAACAAACACTGTTTACAGGTTAGCCCCGCCCACCTGGACCAGCTCAGATAAATAGAAGAAAATATTCATGTTTGTACAGAATATGTAAATCAAACATACACATGCATGCTTCCTCCGTCACAGCGACTCATCAGCGTGTTCATTTGGCAACAAGTTCACACCTGTGGACACTCGTCTAAAGAGGAATCAAACATAGTCCAGCACGGGTCAGGGTCCAGTCCAGCACGGGTCAGGGTCCAGTCCAGGTTTGGTTCCTCTTTAAAGAGAAAAGCCCTTTGGGGACAAACGTGTTTCGAGCCAGGTATTCTACAGTGGCTGAGACAGGACAAAAACGACAAAGATCAAGACCTGGACCAGAACCTGGACCTGGACCTGGTCTAGAACACCAGTTTGTCTGTCTCATTAAATATTTAAATATGATCTAAATTCACTTTTTGTCTCCTGGCTCAGAGTTCAGAGACGTTTGATAAATGTTTGGACCATCTGGGCCACTGTAGGTCTGTCTCTGTGTCTCAGTCCTCGTCCATCAGTGTGTCCACCTGTCTGTCCTTTTTAAAGTCAGTGGCGGCTCCGCATGGTTACAATTTGTCCATGAGGATGAAGCGGCATCTCGAATTGGATCGGATCTGAACTGAGACTCAGCGTCTGTGTTGGCGTCGGGTCGTCGTGTTTTGTGGGATTTGGAAGCCCCCGTTACAAAAAGAGGTAGAACATGTGGTCGCAGATCAGAGCACAGGGGACGGCTTCTTCTACGGAGTCTGAACGCCGACTAAGCTGATCTAACTATGTACACCATCTTCATCATCATCATCATCACCATCAGCTGAGAAATGTAAACAACACAATGTTTAACTAGAAGCTCACATTCACGTCACGTCACTACAGAGCAGATCTACAGCGGGGCGACAGTGAAGAGTAGAAAGGATAAAAAACTTCCCGCTTCTTCTCCTGAAGTCTGACAGCAGCTCGAACATGATGGGAGGAAAGAGAAGGAGGAGGAGGAGGAGGATGAAGGAGGAGGATGAGGAGGAGGATGAAGGAGGAGGAGGAGGAGGAGGAGGGGAGGAGGATGATGAGGAGGAGGAGGAGGAGGAGGAGGAGGAGGATGAGGAGGAGGATGAGGAGGAGGATGAGGATGAGGAGGATGATGAGGAGGAGGAGGAGGATGAGGAGGAGGATGAGGAGGAGGATGAGGAGGAGGATGAGGATGAGGATGAGGAGGAGGATGAGGAGGATGAGGAGGATGAGGATGAGGAGGATGAGGAGGAGGATGAAGGAGGAGGATGATGATGAGGAGGATGAAGGAGGAGGAGGATGAGGAGGATGATGAGGAGGATGAAGGAGGAGGAGGATGAGGAGGAGGATGAGGATGAGGAGGATGAGGAGGAGGAGGATGAGGAGGAGGATGAGGAGGATGAGGAGGAGGATGAGGAGGAGGATGAGGAGGAGGATGAGGATGAGGAGGAGGATGAGGATGAGGATGAGGAGGAGGATGAGGATGAGGATGAGGAGGATGAGGATGAGGAGGAGGATGAGGAGGAGGATGAGGATGAGGATGAGGAGGATGAGGAGGAGGAGAACCCGAGTGAGATGAAGCTCTCTCCTCGTCCACAGACGTCAGTCTGATAAAATACAATCAACATCTCCTGTACAAGAAGAAGAAGAGTCTGTTTGTCTCAGATCAGATCTTAAAGGAGTTGGACATGAAGTCCTCCTGTCCTCTTGACAAACAGTTCTGTGTCTCCACCCGTCCCTCCACCCGTCCCTCCACCCGTCCCTCCACCATCAAACATGTCGACTTTTAAAGGTGTTTGTTGGTTAGGCTTTATGCTAAGCTCGGCTAACCACATCCAGAGTGTCCAGACTGAACTGACGTGATTCCAGGACCAGAGTCACATGACCAGGTACCTGACTCACCACTTCCTGTCAGATGACCTCATGAATCTTCAGTTTGCTCAAACATTCAATGTTTTTCTGAGTAAACATGATTTGAATAATAATAATCAGAATACGATCGAGGCTGGCGTGTGACATCATCAGTAACACGCTAACACGTGTTTCACATGTTTCATGTGTAACATGCCGCTCGCTGTACAAACAACAACAGCAAGACGCCGCTTCAGTTTCACCAACGTTTTTCTTTTTGACCTTTCCATTTCTTTTGACAGACAGCTGAAGACTGACAGAAATGTGAAGAGAGAGATGGGAGTCGAACCTGGCGTCCACAGCGAGGACTGAGCCTTCACACACGGGGCGGCTGCTCTACCAACTGAGCTGCACTTAATTTAGCATGTTAGCTTAGGGAGGCTAGCTGAATCTGTCCTGTTTTATAAATAAATGATTTTTAATTTGATTGAAAATCATCGTTTATCTTTATAAAAAAAAACTTTTAACACCACTCGTGTTCGACCTATCGAGTACCTGAAGAATGTAACTAAGTACTTTAATACTTAAAGACAAAGTAAAACTGAAGTGAAGCTTAAATAAACTTATTTTGATGAACTTCATATAAAAACCTCAGCGGCGGTGTCTCGATGCGTTTGTTTGTTTCGTGGTCGAGCGTCAACAGAGTTAATAATTTCAAACTGACGCAGCAGCTCGACAGTAAAAACACCAGCAGACCGTCAGTATGTAGCTGTTAGCATGTTAGCGTAGCATTAGCAGCAGAGCTAGTGGAAGATGTCATGGTGCTGTTGAAGCTCTGGGTGTTTCCGGGTGTTATGGGTTCTTTGGGTTCTGGATCAGTTTGGTCCCATCTCTCATGTAAATGTTGCTGGAAGGCTGAACTCTGTTTGTCAGGTGATCACTGGCAATGAGTGGTCTTACTGGCTGGCTCCGCCCCCGGCATGAAGCCGTTGCTGAGGCTGCTGGGACTTGGAGGCGTCGGCAGCTTGGGTGTGGCCTTGACCCTGGAGGCGGGATCTACCATGGAGCAGCTCTTCTGCGGCATTTGGGGCTGAGCCATGGTTTTGGGGATGACGGACGCTTGTCGTAGCCCGTCAACCCGCAGCGGTGGTCTGGTGGGGGCAGGGCCTGTGGGTGTGACATCAGAGCTGGGTGGTTTGGGGCTGCGTGGAAGGGAGGGGCTGACAGCACTTTGGTTGGCGGGCTTTGATTCGTCCTCCCGTGGCGGCTGCTGGTCTGGGGGCAGGGCCTCTTTGTCTGTGGGGGCGGGGCTTGTTGACTCAGGGGGCGGGTCCTGCTGCATGCTGCTCTGCCTGGACGTCCCTGAGCTGGGAATCTCACAGCTGTCTGTACGACGCCGCGAGCCCTCGTGCATCCGACTAGTTGCCACAACGGCCTTCATGGCAGCCTGTCCACACACACACACACACACAAGGAAAATGTTAAAAGAGGTTCTGAACTAGCTGGGTCCAAATAACAAAAAACACAATTCCTTAAAGAACCCATCTTTGGAAAAGTTTATGGTCATCTTTTCTCGTGCTTAAAGGTTCTTCATGGAACTTCAATGGTCCTACGACATCAAACTGAAGAACCATCTTTATTGCTCTCAGTGGTCATCGACACTCAGATGCTGTCCTCACCTTCAGTTTGCGTCGAGCGTTGAACTCTTGTAGTTTCCTCTGGGTCGTGTCCATATGGGAGAACCGGGCGGCTTTGCCCAGAACCCAGGGGTGCTGCAGAGCCTCCCGGACACTGAGGCGCTTGTGAGGGTCAAGAACGATCAGCTTACTGACCTGCAGACGGACAAACGGGGAAGGGACCGAGTTCAGAACACCTGCCCAACAAGGAACCGTCTTCAGGTAAGGTGGCACAGGTCGGACCAAGCCGAGAGATTCCAGACAAGTCTGAAGTCATTACAGATGAGTTCAGTTCAAGTCTCGAGTCCATTTCAAACAGGTCCAGGTTAACACTCGAGTCAGTCAAAACAGTCACTGGCATCAATTTCAAAACAAATCCAAATGCACATTACAACAAGTCCTTTGAGACCTTAATGGCACTTAGAGATCCAAGTCAAGTCCAAATAAACCTTGTTGTATAAGAGAGGTCAGAAAGTCCAGATGAACTTCTCACGCTGACGAGTCTTCATATTTATTGACACAAAGTGTCAGTAAAATAACTCGACATGTACAACTGAAGTGGAGGAGGAACTCACCAAGTCCTTGGCGTTGAGGGAAACCTCGTCCCACCATGGAGATACAAACTCGTAGTCACAGTTCAGGATGCGGCTGTACATGTACTGATCACCCCTTGGGTCAAAGAAGGGCTCGAACCCACAGAGTCTGAAGAACAGGTACCGTTAATGGTACAGATACTCCAGTTAATGGTACATGTTCATAATGTGGCTGCCGTTCATTTACATTTAGTCATTTAGCTTTTATCCAAAGCGATTTACAGAGAAGGGAACAAGGTAGTGAGGTACAGTGTGATAAGAAAGTGTTGCAGTAAGTGTTCTTGTGTGTGTCATGTCCAGCTGTTGGTAGTGTTGTAGAGGAGGTCTTCTCTGAAGAGCTGCAGGTCTTCAGGAGGTGTTTGAAGGTAGAGAGGGACGCCCCTGATCTGGTAGGAACTGTCCTGAAGGGACAGGTGAGGACCTGATCCGCTGACTCATGTTAGTGAATGTTGAAGTGTGAACACAGTCAGTCCTGAAGGCTTCATTAACGAGCTGATTAAGGCAGCGCATTAACAGGATGCAGTGTCTCACATTACACCATCAGTGTTAACGGCTGTTAGATGGACGGAAGTCCATAAAACTTAAAGTGAGTCAGTACTTCATCACACCCCTGTGTGTGTGTGTGTGTGTGTGTGTGTGTGTGTGTGTGTGTGTTGGACTCACAGGATGTAGAGGATGACGCCCACCGACCACATGTCCACCTCAGGGCCGTAGGCATTCCCCCGCAGGATCTCTGGAGCTGCAGGCAGAGGAGCCGGTTAGCAGATGGCTGACAGAAGCTCCAACTGAGAGTACTGAGAAATCCTACAGTGCACCTGCAGTGAATGCATCACTGTCCACTAATGGATACCACAGCAACAACACAGGTCATCGAACGCATCTTCAACTGATACTACACAATCTACTACAACTATTAGTTGTAGTAGGCCCATACAGTGCTCTTCCTCCATGATGCAGTACTGCTTGTACAGGTGCAGTAGAGGTGGTACTCACCGCAGTACCCCGGTGTACCACAGACGGTCTTCATGGTCACCTGATCGTCAATGATTTTGGAAAGACCAAAGTCAGCTGAGAGGAGACATAAATAAATATTTATCATTGATATGTACTGTTTGTTTCCTGTTTGTGTTGAAATGAGAGCAGAGAGTCAAGCAGAAGGAGGTGGAGGTGTGTGTCTGAACTGAAGGTGGTGTTGGTGGTGTGGAGTGGAGGCTGAATTTGAGCGTCTTCCATCTGGACCTGTTAGCCGGAGGCCTACCGGCCATCTGGAATCTGACACACTGAGACTCTACGTGCTTCACCAAAAAACAGGAACCAGAGACCGCCTGAATATATATTATTATAATATAATTATAGTATTGCATATTATTATTATAATATTATAGTATTACATATTATTATTATTATTATTATTATTAACAACAACAGGAAAAAAATGCGGAAGAAGATGAAGAGCCACAGAGGAGGGATCCCTCTCCCAGGACGGACAGACATGCAATGGATCATGTTGTCATGCTGTATCGTGCCGTGTTGTATCGTGCCGTGCTGTATCGTGCCGTTTTGTATCGTGTCGTGCTGTATCGTGTCGTGCTGTATCGTGCCGTTTTGTATCGTGCCGTGCTGTATTGTGCCGTGTTGTATCGTGCCGTGTTGTATCGTGCCGTGCTGTATCGTGCCGTTTTGTATCGTGTCGTGCTGTATCGTGTCGTGCTGTATCGTGCCGTTTTGTATCGTGCCGTGCTGTATTGTGCCGTGTTGTATCGTGCCGTTTTGTATCGTGTCGTGCTGTATCGTGTCGTGTTGTATCGTGCCGTGCTGTATCGTGCCGTTTTGTATCGTGCCGTGCTGTATCGTGCCGTTTTGTATCGTGTCGTGCTGTATCGTGCCGTGCTGTATCGTGCCGTTTTGTATCGTGCCGTGCTGTATTGTGCCGTGTTGTATCGTGCCGTGCTGTATCGTGCCGTTTTGTATCGTGTCGTGCTGTATCGTGCCGTTTTGTATCGTGCCGTGCTGTATTGTGCCGTGTTGTATCGTGCCGTTTTGTATCGTGTCGTGCTGTATCGTGTCGTGTTGTATCGTGCCGTGCTGTATCGTGCCGTTTTGTATCGTGTCGTGCTGTATCGTGCCGTTTTGTATCGTGCCGTGCTGTATTGTGCCGTGTTGTATCGTGCCGTTTTGTATCGTGTCGTGCTGTATCGTGTCGTGTTGTATCGTGCCGTGCTGTATCGTGCCGTGTTGTATCGTGCCGTGCTGTATCGTGCCGTGTTGTATCGTGTCGTGCTGTATCGTGTCGTGCTGTATCGTGCCGTTTTGTATCGTGCCGTGCTGTATCGTGCCGTGTTGTATCGTGCCGTTTTGTATCATGTCGTGCTGTATCGTGTCATGCTGTATCGTGTCGTTTTGTATCGTGTCGTGCTGTATCGTGCCGTGTTGTATCGTGTCGTGCTGTATCGTGCCGTGTTGTATCGTGTCGTGTTGTATCGTGTTGTGTTGTATCGTGCCGTGCTGTATCGTGCCGTGTTGTATCGTGCCGTGCTGTATCGTGTTGTGTTGTATCGTGCCGTGCTGTATCGTGTTGTGTTGTATCGTGCCGTGCTGTATCGTGCCGTGCTGTATCGTGTTGTGTTGTATCGTGCCGTGCTGTATCGTGTTGTGTTGTATCGTGCCGTGCTGTATCGTGTCATGCTGTATCGTGTCATTTTGTATCGTTTTGTGTCATGCTGTATCGTGCCGTTTTGTATCGTGTCGTTTTGTATCGTGCCGTGTTGTATCGTGTTGTGTTGTATCGTGTCGTGCTGTATCGTGTCGTTTTGTATCGTGCCGTGCTGTATCGTGCCGTGCTGTATCGTGTAGTTTTGTATTGTGTCGTGCTGTATCGTGTCGTGCTGTATCGTGTCGTTTTGTATCGTGTTGTGTTGTATCGTGTCGTGCTGTATCGTGTAGTTTTGTATCGTGCCGTGCTGTATCGTGCCGTGCTGTATCGTGCCGTGTTGTATCGTGTTGTGTTGTATCGTGTCGTGCTGTATCGTGTCGTTTTGTATCGCGTCGTGCTGTATCGTGTCGTGCTGTATCGTGCCGTTTTGTATCGTGCCATGCTGTATCGTGTAGTTTTGTATTGTGTCGTGCTGTATCGTGTCGTGCTGTATCGTGTCATGCTGTATCGTGTCATGCTGTATCGTGTCGTTTTGTATCGTGCCGTGCTGTATCGTGTCATGCTGTATCGTGTCATGCTGTATCGTGTCATGTTGTATCGTGCCGTTTTGTATCGTGTCATGCTGTATCGTGTCGCTTTGTATCGTGCCGTTTTGTATCGTGTCATGCTGTATCGTGTCGTTTTGTATCGTGTCATGCTGTATCGTGCCGTTTTGTATCGTGTCATGCTGTATCGCGTCGTTTTGTATCGTGTCATGCTGTATCGTGTCGTTTTGTATCGTGTCGTTTTGTATCGTGTCGTGCTGTATCGTGTCGTTTTGTTTCGTGTCGTGCTGTATCGTGTCTTGCTGTGTCATGTCATGTTGTATTGTGTCGTTGGTTTGTTACCGATCTTCAGCGGAGCATCTAGTGACAGGTCGGCGTACAGCAGATTCTCTGGTTTGAGGTCACGATGCACAACGCCGTTCTCATGAAGATACTGAAACACAAACAGCATATGAACATGATAGCGCCCTCTACAGGCTACAGAGGTCATTACAGACAGCATATGAACATGATAGCGCCCTCTACAGGCTGCAGAGGTCATTACAGACAGCATATGAACATAATAGCGCCCCCCCACAGGCTGCAGAGCTCATTACAGACAGCATATGAACATAATAGCGCCCCCCACAGGCTGCAGAGCTCATTACAGACAGCATATGAACATGTTGGGCCAGCTCAGGAGGATTTGGCAGCACAGACTGAAACATGAAAATCTGAACAGATGGCATCTTCCTCCAGCTCCCAGCATGCCCTGCTGCCCTCTCATCCCTTACTCCCTGTTCTTAGATGAGTGTAAGAGCAGACTGAACCTGAACACATCATGAGACCACAGAAGAAGAAGAACCTCTCTTCTTCATCTTTTCTTCTTTTTCTTTAAACTCACAGCTTGATTCGGGTGTGGTTTGCCTAGCTTAGCACAAACACTGAAAGCGGGTGGAAACTGTTAGCCTGTCTCAGTGTATGTTTATGTCTGCAGCATCTCACTCTATGTCCACCTACTGAGGTCACAACCCACACTTTGAGAAACTGTTGATGCATTCAGGGGCTGCGGGATGTTTCTGCACCGCAGATTAACATCACATACACATCAGATACAACACTACTGTAATCCCAACACACACACACGTTCATAAACACATGTCAACACAAACATACACAGGCGTATGTTTCCCTGTGTGGTAGATGTAGGTCAACTGTGTGTGTGTGTGTGTGTGTGTGTGTGTTAATCCTCTCTGTTTTAATCTGTTCAGCAGCAGGATGGAAGCTGCTGTTACATAAGAGACCTGCAGCTGCTGCAGCAACAAACTACAGCAACAACAAATAGCAACGGCAACAGCTCGATCAGCTGCGGAAGCTTGAGGATCTGGACCCGCACAGACCAGAACCAGGAAGTGTTTGAATAAATTAAATATAATTTTCAAAATAAAAGACTTGACCCACTTCCTGGTGTTGCGCTGAGTCTTATTTACTTAATTAGTTCAGATGTGTTTCCTCAAATAACCTCTGTCCTGCCGTGAAGACGTGCTGGTGTGTCAGTGAATGCCTCCTCTTGACATTTAAATAAAAATTTTTTTCCGAGCTCACGTTTGACTAAACTGACAGGAAGACGGTGATTCATCATCTGAGGAGGCGGACTCCAGCACCAGAAGAGAACCAGAACATCAGTAACATCCGGTCACAAACAGACGAGGAGGAGCAGCTGCTTGTAGGAAGTGAGCGGTAATCTAGTGAGCAGATGGATGGATGGATGGAGCCGGACTGTGAGCTGGGTCAGAACAGACGTGGCTGCTGCTGCCAGACCAGAACCAGAAACTCACACAATGATGGATTTTCCTGACAGAGAGAGCAGACAGTGAAGGCAGCAGACTCACCGCCACGGCCTCCAGGATCTGTTTGATGACGTGAGCGGCGTCTCTCTCGCTGTAATAACCACGCTCCACGATCCTGAAACACACAGGTGAGACAGGTGAGACAGGTGAGACAGACAGGTCACACAGGTGAAAACATGATGAGATCGTGTTACTTAATGTTTAATTGGACCTGTCGAACAGCTCTCCTCCCGTGACTAGCTCCAGAACCAGAGCGATGTCAGTGTCTGTCTCAAAGATCTCCTTCAGCTGGATCTGACAGGAAACACAAGACAGGATTCATTTGACACGTATGTTTAATATGACATATGTAGACAGTATGTCATACTATAAATCATCAAGAACGCCTCTGTAACGTAACAAGAACATAACAAGATATACTCACAATGTTCGGGTGGGACAGACGCAGCAGGACGCCGATTTCCGTGCGAACGATTTTCTTATCGATCTGCAACAAAAGAAACATCTGAGTGAACGCGCCGTGAACACGCCGTGAACGCGTCGTGAACACGCCGTGAACACGCCGTGAACGCGCCGTGAACGCGCCGTGAACGCGTCGTGAACGCGCCGTGAACGCGCCGTGAACGCGCCGTGAACACGCCGTGAACGCGTCGTGAACACGCCGTGAACACGCCGTGAACACGTCGTGAACACGTCATGAACACGTCAAACTACAGTTAGCACTGAGATCATCTGTGTTGTGTTAATCAGCTTAGCACAGACTGGAAACAGGGTGAAACTGTTAGCGTGTTTCATGACGAACCGTTTTCTTGAGAACTTTGATGGCGAACGGTTTCTGAGTCTGTTTCTCTTCACAGCGAAACACGACGGACGTCGCTCCTCTGAAACACACAATATGACAAGAACACGTCAGGAACATGTCAGGAACACGTCAGGAACATGTTAAGAACACGTCAGGAACATGTCAGGAACACGTCAGGAACATGTTAAGAACACGTCAGGAACATGTCAGGAACACGTCAGGAACATGTTAAGAACACGTCAGGAACATGTCAGGAACACGTCAGGAACATGTTAAGAACACGTCAGGAACACGTCAGGAACATGTTTAGATCATCACAGACTCACTGGTGCGATCTATTATTAGACAGACGACATGTGAACATGTGATTCTTCTTCGTATGAACACGTATGACGTTTCTGAACACGTGAACAACAACGAACAAAACATAACCATAAAACACACAAAGAGAAAAAAATCTGTTCAGCGAGGACAGATGGAGGAAACACACACACACACACAGAGTCCTGGTTGGTCTCCATGGCAACAGGACACCTGGTAACAGAGCTGGTGGCAACCTGCTCACACGTTTGAATTCACTGCTGACATCATCGACTGAAACAACAACAACAAACTACACACACACACACACACACACACGATGATGAACACAAACTGCAGTTCCTCTTGTCATCCACTTGAGGCTGGCTCCAGAAGTGAGTCAGTCTCCATAGGTCCCCATGTTCAAATGTTAGCGTGACTGTTAGCCTGCTTAGCTTTGATGGTTGTTCAGAGTCAATGATCCGAACAGGAAGTGATGTCACAATACGAAGCCTCACTTTGAATTCAGACAGCAAACAGTGGATCGATCACGTTGATCAGCTGTTTGTCTCCAGGTGACACCTGACACACGGGTCTGCTCCATCAAAACAGGAAGTGGTTCAGTGAAACCCGCTTCCAGCTGGATGTGATTGGCTGCCTGGTCTTTGGGTGACTCAGCACAGAACCAGAACCTTCTTTAGTGAGGCGATGCTAACGCTAAAGGAACAACCTCATCAAATATTTAAAGTAACGACTTCACCTGAAAATGACAACAAGCGAGCTAACACAGCGTTCTCAAGCTAAGTAATGGCAGAGGAGCAAGAAGGTGAAGAGGACGCTGACGAGGAAGCTAAGAAGAGAAAAGGAGAGAGTGAGCGAGCAAGAAGCCGCCGGACAAGAGTAAATCTGGGACTGACTTTTAGTGGTTTGGTGAGAGCTTGGTGAAATAAAAGGCTGAAAGACAGACGCCGAGCTGGCTGACTGCTGCTGGACCAAACAGAACCTCTGAACCGGCAGTGTCCAGTCTAACAGTGAACACGGCAACAGAACCTCTGAACCGGCAGTGTCCAGTCTAACAGTGAACACAGCAACAGAACCTCTGAACCGGCAGTGTCCAGTCTAACAGTGAACACAGCGACAGGCATCCCGGGCTACTTACCAATGTTTACATCATGTAGTTACTGTTAGCAGTGATTGAGTTCATAACGTTAGCTTTACATGCAAGCTTACTAGACTAGCTAATGTTTGCAGTTAGCTACATTAGCTATATCTTAAACTGCCTAAATCCATAACATTAACTTATGTTAGCAGTTAGCTAAATTAGCACTAGCTCCAAATGAACTGGATCATCAGTGTTAGCTGTGTTAGCTTATATTAGCTTAGCCCCTGCCGGTCCAGTTCAGCAGCTGAGCTGCTGTTAGCATGCTACACCCAGATTCAGGTAATTAGCAGTTAGCTACTTTAACATTTTGTTAGCCTAAAGTTATCTGATGATGTCACTTCCTGTCGTCTACCCGCCCCCATCACTCAGCTGCTGGACTAACAGGAAGTGATGTCACGTCTGGCTCCCAGACCCTCTACAGGATTTTCTGTGGGGTCCACCATTAGAACCGGTTCTACCCCCCCATGATGAGGTCCAGACCTGCCCAGCTCCGAGCTCAGCGTGTAGAACTCCTCCACCGCCCCGTCCCGCCTCGACCCGTCCACCCAGAACTCCACCGGCTCCGAACCGGGCCGAGATGTTGGCATGGTGACTGCAGAACTCCTCAAACCAAGACTGGCAGAACCGGCACCACAGTCCAGGATGACAGGAGTACCAGGACCGGTTCAGACCGGGTCAGCAATGACCCGATCAGAACCAGGAGGAGAGTAATCCAGATGAGCCCAGATTAGAGGAGCGGAGGCTGATGCGTGATCCTGATGGGCTTTAATCCAGACCGGAGGAAGAGGAGGGTTGAGTCCAGAGGATCAGAACCACCGAACTAAACAGAGGTTCGGAACCGGGTCTTTATTCCAGACCTGAAGCAGGAACTGGGCTCCAGGCGCAGCAGGTCCGGATGTGTCGCAGCATCCATCGGGCCTCAGATGTGGATCAGTCCATCACCTCCTCCCGGTTCTCCTCCGTGTTTCCGTGTTTGTACCGGGAGATTCGGTCCGGTGGTCCCTCCGGAGCCGAGCCGCCTCCCGGTGGAGATCCAGTCCGCAGAGCAGCGACAGTAACACCGGAGCCCCGCTGCGTTTCCAACGGGAATCAGAGCACGGGTCCCGGCCGTGTGAGTGCGGCTGAGGCGCTCGGTGCTCGGAGCTGTTTCCCGGGCTGGGCCTGCTCCAGATGTCCGCTGGATCTGCAGACACGCTCACAGCGCCGCCCCTCTGTCACTGCGCCGGCCAATCACAGCGCGGCATGGGAGCCCAGTCGCGCTGTGATTGGCCGGCGGGCCCGCCACTCTTCTGTCAGCAGCTAAATACAGAAATAACCTGAATACATAAATGTACGTTAGCGTGACATCTGGAGCTCATCCTGCGGGACTCAAACCCGCAACCTCTGACAGCGGCACGTGCTGCGGACGATCACACCTCTGAACACGTGACAACAACAACTACGTCATAATCATTATCAAATATTCATTATTCATTAAAAAGGACAAACAGAATGTTTTACCAACGTTTTATTAATGTTTTATTAATGTTCAGATTGTATTTACAACAATTTATCTAACTGATAATCACCATAGCAACCACTCACACTGTGTGTGTGTATTTATACACATGATGTTTGAAGACGACAAACAAACAAAGATCATTAACAATTATTATTAATATCTTTGATGTTTCCTGTCTGTTTTGTCTATCGGTGAACTTTGACCTTTACCTGCAGGACCAGGTGAGTTACGTCAACCCGGACCTGACTGTGTGAGGCTGAGAGGTGAGCTGTGATTGGACAGCTGCTGACTGACAGCACGAACATCCCAATCAGAGAGGGAAACAGACAAACCATGTGAACCATTTTTAAATATTGTGTTAACATTGTTACAATATTAATATTTATTTTAAATGTCATTTAATATTATCTAATATCATTCAATGTTGTAATAATATTTATATAATATTTAAATAATAATGAGATATTTTATTTGACGTCTTTGAATCAAACCCTCAGTTTGGGCTCGCAGGTGTGCGGAGCTCTCTGATTGGTTGGCAGCTTCCACCTGAAGTCCTGTCAGTCAAACTGAGGGCGAGATTTCCCCGCCTACTATGTGACGTCATCAGTAGGTGGACGTGAACTTCCTAGTTTGGACTTTGTTTGAATCCACGCAGTTCACGCACACTGTCTGCGGGGAAGTCCGGCCCCGCTTCGGTTCTGGTTCTGCGTCTGACGCTTCCAACACGTTACAATGACTTTCTACAGAGTTCTGTCTCCGGTTCTGGTTCCGATCTGCTGGCTGATTGTGTCTCTCGCCGAGGAAGATGTGAGCGGAGCCACAAGCGGCGCCGCGGCAGTGACACCCGCACAGACCAACACGAGCGCGGTGAACTCCACGCACAGCGGCGAGAAAAGTTCCCCAGGTCCGTTTGGAGGTCTGAACGTGGACAGCTCGATGATCCAGCGGGCCCTGTACGTCCTGATCGGGATCACTATGATCGGAGTCCTCTACTTCCTGATCCGGGCTGTGCGGTGAGACACGCAACAGACCGCTGACACACACACACACACACACACACACACACACACACACACACACACTAATCCGAGCCGAACTTTTAGCAGAACCTCGGGGAAGTTCAGACAGGAAGTGTGAAATCAGCTGATCTGTGACGTTGATCGATGATTTTAATTAATGACATCACTCATCAACAATCTTTATTCATAAGTCACATGGTTATGACGTCATGTTCTGAGAATGTCTTCAGCATCAGGAAAGTTTTATTTTGAAATTTTTAGAGGTTTTATTTTGTAAAGTTTAAATGAAAGTCTGAAACATCAAAACGTTTGTTTACGTCACGGTGACGTCACAGTCACACAGTCTGAGTGTTGACGTGTGTGTCCGCAGGCTGAAGCGGCCGGCCCAGAAGAAGAAGTACGGCCTGCTGTCAAACTACGACGACTCTCTGGAGATGGAGGCGGTGGAGAGCGACGAGGACGACACGCTGTACGAAGCTCGC
>CM024792.1:26269535-26282035 GCA_014281875.1 Nibea albiflora | reverse complement strand
CTGACACACACACTGACACACACACACACACACACTGACACACAGAGACACACACACACACACACTGACACACACTGACACACACACACACTGACACACACTGACACACACACACACACACTGACACACACTGACACACACACACACTGACACACACTGACACACACACACACACACTGACACACACACTGACACACACACACACTGACACACAGAGACACACACAGAGACACACACACTGACACACAGAGACACACACACTGACACACACACTGACACACAGAGACACACACACTGACACACACACTGACACACAGAGACACACACACTGACACACACACTGACACACACACACACTGACACACACTGACACACACACACACACACTGACACACAGAGACACACACACTGACACACACACTGACACACACACACACTGACACACAGAGACACACACACTGACACACACACTGACACACAGAGACACACACAGAGACACACACAGAGACACACACAGAGACACAGAGACACACTGACACACACACACACACACTGACACACAGAGACACACACACTGACACACACACTGACACACACACACACTGACACACACTGACACACACACACACACACTGACACACAGAGACACACACACTGACACACACACTGACACACACACACACTGACACACAGAGACACACACACTGACACACACACTGACACACACACTGACACACACACACACTGACACACAGAGACACACACAGAGACACACACACTGACACACAGAGACACACACACTGACACACAGAGACACACACACTGACACACAGAGACACACACAGAGACACACACAGAGACACACACAGAGACACACACTGACACACAGAGACACACACAGAGACACACACTGACACACAGAGACACACTGACACACACACACACACACTGACACACACACACTGACACACACACACACACACTGACACACACTGACACACACACACTGACACCACCACCATGCCACAGAGACACACACACTGACACACACACACTGACACACACACACACACTGACACACACACACAGACACACACACACACACACACACACACTGACACACACACACAGACACACACACACACACACACACACACAGACCTGTCCTGAATCTGATCAGCTGATCATAAACCAACAACTAACGTCCAGACAACCTTCAGACAACTCGTGTCTCTGTGATGGTTCACCTGCAGCTCACCTGTAATCACTGACACGCGACCAGAGCTCCACCTGCTGGTTCAATCAGAACACACACACACACACACACACACACACACACACACACAGTGATAGAGGTACAAACATGAGAGTAAAAGTACTCGATTACTCTGTCATCTTCATCTTCATCCCGTGAGAGTGTCAGAGTGGGGTTTTCCCCACAGTACTGTCTGTCAGGGTCACGTGAGGTCAGGAGGGGGCGTGGCCTGTCCACTGTAACAAGCTGGTGATTGGTGGGCGTGAAGCTGATGACTGATAAACATCTCAGCCAATCAGACGGCCCCGAGAGAGCGACAGCGACAACAACAGGTCCCAGAGGAGGGAGGGGGCGTGTCCCAATGTGTGTGTGTGTGTGTGTGTGTGTCCTTTCAGTTCACCTCTGTCTTTGTCTGTTTTTATCTGATCTGAGTTCAGCTGTTTGTTTAGTATGACCCAGTTACAGAGCAGTGAGGTTCTGTGAGCTCTCTTCAGAATGAGAAGCTAGAAGAAGAATTCAGTCCTCGAACTTTGTTTCACATTAAATCTGAAAACAACTCCAAGATTCTTCAGGTGGAGCTTCAGGTGGAGCTTCAGGTGGAGCTGGAGGTGGAGCTTCAGGTGGAGCTTCAGGTGGAGCTTCAGGTGGAGCTGGAGGTGGAGCTTCAGGTGGAGCTTCAGGTGGAGCTTCAGGTGGAGCTTCAGGTGGAGCTGGAGGTGGAGCTTCAGGTGGAGCTTCAGGTGGAGCTGGAGGCCAGCTGATCCCGTCTGCAGTGTCTGAGTGAAGGCTGCAGTACCGACTGTACCC
Source organism: Nibea albiflora (assembly GCA_014281875.1). NCBI lineage: Eukaryota > Metazoa > Chordata > Actinopteri > Sciaenidae > Nibea > Nibea albiflora. The sequence continues at coordinate 26,279,973 of CM024792.1, read as the reverse complement.
ACGAGGTGGCACTGTTACACATGAAGCTACATTATTGTTCCTGTAAAGAGCCTGTCTCACCTCAGCCTGTCTCACCTCAGTCTGTGTCACCTCAGTCTGTCTCACCTCAGTCTGTCTCACCTCGTCCTGTCTCACCTCAGTCTGTCTCACCTCGTCCTGTCTCACCTCAGTCTGTCTCACCTCAGTCTGTCTCACCTCAGTCTGTCTCACCTCGTCCTGTCTCACCTCAGTCTGTGTCACCTCAGTCTGTCTCACCTCAGTCTGTCTCACCTCAGTCTGTCTCACCTCGTCCTGTCTCACCTCAGTCTGTCTCACCTCAGTCTGTGTCACCTCGTCCTGTCTCACCTCAGTCTGTCTCACCTCATCCTGTCTCACCTCAGTCTGTGTCACCTCGTCCTGTCTCACCTCAGTCTGTCTCACCTCATCCTGTCTCACCTCAGTCTGTCTCACCTCGTCCTGTCTCACCTCAGTCTGTCTCACCTCAGTCTGTCTCACCTCATCCTGTCTCACCTCAGTCTGTCTCACCTCAGTCTGTCTCACCTCATCCTGTCTCACCTCAGTCTGTCTCACCTCGTCCTGTCTCACCTCAGTCTGTCTTACCTCAGTCTGTCTCACCTCAGTCTGTCTCACCTCGTCCTGTCTCACCTCAGTCTGTGTCACCTCGTCCTGTCTCACCTCAGTCTGTCTCACCTCATCCTGTCTCACCTCAGTCTGTCTTACCTCAGTCTGTCTCACCTCAGTCTGTCTCACCTCGTCCTGTCTCACCTCAGTCTGTCTCACCTCAGTCTGTCTCACCTCGTCCTGTCTAACCTCAGTCTGTGTCACCTCATCCTGTCTCACCTCAGTCTGTGTCAACCTCGTCCTGTCTCACCTCGTCCTGTCTCACCTCAGTCTGTCTCACCTCGTCCTGTCTCACCTCAGTCTGTCTCACCTCAGGTCTGTCTCACCTCATCCTGTCTCACCTCAGTCTGTCTCACCTCGTCCTGTCTCACCTCAGTCTGTCTCATCTCGTCCTGTCTCACCTCAGTCTGTGTCACCTCGTCCTGTCTCACCTCGTCCCTGTCTCACATCAGTCTGTCTCACCTCCTTCCTGTCTCACCTCAGTCTGTCTCACCTCAGTCTGTCTCACCTCGTCCTGTCTCACCTTAGTCTGTCTCTCCTCAGTCTGTCTCACCTCGTCCTGTCTCACCTAGGTAAGGTACGGACAGGTAAGGTACAGACAGGTAAGGTACGGACAGGTAAGGTACAGACAGGTAAGGTACAGACAGGTAAGGTACGGACAGGTAAGGTACGGACAGGTAAGGTACAGACAGGTAAGGTACGTACAGGTAAGGTACGGACAGGTAAGGTACGGACAGGTAAGGTACAACAACATTCACTAAATAAATGAACAGGTGAAAGTCACTTCCTGTCTGGTGTTGCAGTGATCAGAGCTGGCCAGCAGGTGTCACTGTGACTCTGTGTCCAGTCTGAGACAAAGAGAGTCAAACAGGCTCACACCTCAGCTCAGCATTCTGGTGTCGGTTCTGTTCTACTGCAGAGCTCGTCACATGTACTGACACACTGAGGAACAGCAGGAGACTACTTCATGTTCGAGTTCATGTTCGCTCTTTTAGCTTCAGACACGATGCGTCTGATTTTGGTAATGTTGCGTAAGTGGAAGAATTCAGTCCTCGAAATTTGTTTTATGTGACATTAAAGGACAAATCCTGATCAAGAACAACTCCAAGATTCTTTACGGTGGAGCTGGAGGCCAGGCTGATCCCGTCTAGTAAGTAAATAAAGCTGTGTCCCAATTCAGGGGCTGCGTCCTCCGAAGGACGCATTTAAAGGCCGACTACGTCACAACACTGCGTGAAGGCTGTCCCGATTCGAAGGCTCCTTCAAATGCGTCCTTCTTTTCCCTCTTTTTTGAGGATGCACCGCACCTCCTTCGAAGGATGCGGCACCTGAATTGGGACACAGCTTCAGTCTCTAGTGAAGGCTGCAGTACCGACTGTACCCACGAGGTGGCACTGTTACACATGAAGCTACATTATTGTTCCTGTAAAGAGCCTGTCTCACCTCAGTCTGTCTCACCTCGTCCTGTCTCACCATAAATGTAAGAGTAACAGGTTTTCTGCAACATAGAGCTAACATTGAACCAACATTCACTCTACTTAACTACATCAACAGTAATGTAACGTTAGCTAACGTCTCGTGTTGGCTATCAGAAGCTAACATTAGCACTAAATGTTCTGACATTAGCAACTTTAAACAAGCTGCTAACGGTAACATTAGCTCTGCTAATGGCAGTAATGTTGTACAATAACAAGCATGCTAGCTAATGTTAACCTCCGTGGATGTAATGCTAAAGACTGGAGCTTGACGTATCGTCCAGTTCATTACAGGCTAACGCTAATGTGACAGATTTATCTCTGCTCTCATTGGACAGCTGATCCGTCCAGGAATCCTCCTTATGATTTTTAAGTTTCCTGATAAAAGAAACAAAAACAAACTTTTTGTGGAACATTTTTATTGGTGAATTTATCAAACACAGATTCAAACATTTGGAACATTTTCTCTCTGATTTGTGTCAAAGAAAATTCATTAAATTGATTTTTTAGTTTTTCTGCTCATGCAGTGCAGAAAGAGGTCTACGACCACTGACCCCTCGTTAGCTCTTCAGCCAATCAGATAAATAAAAACAGGATTTTATAAGCATCCAATAAGAAAATATACAAAACAGATTTGTCTTTCAGAGAATACGCACACGTAAAAAAACGCTCAAAGACTGTAAACCGGAAACATCGCGGAGGTCTGACTCCGCCCACAAAACCAACACCACCATGTTTGTAATTTGTAGTTTGTCTTCATTAACGTTTCAAACGCAACAAAAAGCAGATTCTATCCACACGGACACCAACAAAGAAGAGGATGACGACCTGCAAAACCCACCTGACCGTTACCTAGCAACAGAACAGAGAGCACAAGACTACAAGGACCAGAATGCATTGTGATGCCAGCAGGAACTTAACGGAGAAAAACAACAACAAACGTTAGACTGATGACATCACGTCATGCTGATGACATCACGTCATGCTGATGACATGTCTCTGTTGATGACATCACGTTTCTGCTGATGACATCATGTCTCTGCTGAATCTTTTTTTTCTTCATTAAAATGAAAAATGACAGAAACTAAATAAAAACTTGAATTTTCCATCTGTTTGTCTCTGTCGTCCTTGACGACAATCTGATGCTACATCGTCCCTCCGTTCATCACAGTGCGTTCGTTATACTGCATTTCCCAGCATGCCCCTGCTCGTCCACACACACAGGGACACACTGTATGAAGAGAAAGAAAAGTCCTCCTGACCACACGGTGGCGCTGTCTGACCACACGGTATTGCTGTTTCCCAGAAAAGATGTCAGTCTGTAAAAATTCAGCACCAGCAGAAAAAAGGCAATTTTTGATTGGTTGGTTCATTTTGTTCGTTGAGGACATTCATTTATTATTTTTTACAACATTAAAAACAAAAAAATGCCATGACCCCTCCCCTTTGTATAACCCCGCCCACATGGCAGGTGTGGGTGGGGCCAAGTGGACACCTGAAACTGCTGCCTTCAGAGTTCAGTCAACTTTAACAGAAAAAAGTCTTTGGCAGATTTACAGAGATGAAAGACAACTGATGAAGACAGGACAGGCACAGAGACACAGACAGAGAGAGAGAGAGAGAGACAGGCAGACAGACACTGATGATAATACAGTCACAGAAATTTCAATTTTCTAATTAGCTGAAATTTGAATAATAACTTAATAATGTTTTAATGGTCTGTTCTGATACTCTACTGACATCTGAAGCTATGTTAGCTTAATGCACGTTACGTTAGCTTAACGGACGTTACGTTAGCTTAACGGACGTTACGTTAGCTTAACGGACGTTACGTTAGCTTCTTTTGGGTCATGAAGTTTCTGTGACTGTGCTCGTCGGTGGATCGGAGCTGCTGAACGCAACCTGAATGTTTCTGAATGGTTCTCATGTTTCCTTCAGACTCTGCTGACCACCATGTTGGACTTCCTGTGAGGTCATCGTCTGTTGCGTCACTCAGAACCTGAAACACCTTTGATTGGTTCTGACCCGACGACCCTGAAACAGTTTCCATATAAATTATTTTAAAGCTTGAACTGGACCTCGACCTGTTGGCAGAACTTTGAACTGAAGATATTTAAATTAGATCCCGTACAAACAGAACCAGGCAGTACACAGAACTCACTGTGGAACCAGCCTCCAGTGGACGAGAAGAGGAACTTTAGATACGAGTTCTGGTTCTCTGACAGTTTGGACCTTTAAGTTCATTTGCCCAATACAAAAGTGTTAATGTGTTAGCTGAAGGTCTGTGTCGGTTCTGAAGGTTTGGCAGACTTTGGACTCCAGGCTCCACCCACCTCTGACCTCAACCTCCTCTGATTGGCTGAGCTGCTGAGTGTGGTTAAGGGGGAGGTCTGAGGTCAGCGAGAGGGAGCTGGGTTTGTTTCCTCTGAGCAACGGGAGGATGGAGACAAGCAGGAGGAAGAGGAGGTGCTATGAGGAGGCAAGGAGCAGGAGGAGGAGGTGCTATGAGGAGCAGGAGAAGGAAGAGGTGCTATGAGGAGCAGGAGGAGGAGGAGGTGCTATGAGGAGCAGGAGGAAGAGGAGCTATGAGGAGCAGGAGGAGGAGGTGCTATGAGGAGCAGGAGGAAGAGGAGCTTTGAGGAGCAGGAGGAAGAGGAGCTATGAGGAGCAGGAGGAGGTGCTATGAAGAGGCGAGGAGCAGGAGGAGCAGGAAGGCGAGCATCATGGCGGACAGCAGGGAGGGGCGGGGCAGAGTCAGGGAGGCGGAGCCAGTGGTGTCGTCCGTCAGGAACGGCTCCGGAGACTCGTACACCGAGTCATCTGAGAGAGAGAGACAGGAAGTGACACCACAGATGACATCACAGCTCTGGACAGCAGAGGGCGCTCGTCACGGACACGTAACGTCAAATTACTGAAAAGAAGAAGAGGAAAACTCACTGGATGGTTTCACGTAGATCTTCAACTTCAGACATGGTTTACCTGCCAGGTTAGGATGAGGAGATGCTGAGAGACAGACAGGCAGGGAGACAGACAGGCAGGGAGACAGAGAGGTCAGCAGCGATATCAGCGTCTCCTGAAAGATCTTCTTCTTTGTGTGTTAAAGTGAGATAAACTTTTACTCTTCAGAAAATGTTGGAAGAAGAAACAGTTATTTTAAATTTAATTTAAATTTTTAAGCAAGAAAACATAAAGAAAGCTGGAAAATACTGATCAGCTGATCAACTGATCAGCTAAAGATGCAAGTGAGTGAGATGATCTGAGAGACAACGTAACCTACTACAGGACTTTGAATGTTATAACTGCTGAATGATAAATAAACTAAACCTAGCTTGGCGTTAAAGCTAACAGCTAGCTACCAACAACCAAAGCCCTAGCAACGGTTACCAGGAGCACAGAGGCTATTCCTCTGCTATATCCACGAGATGTACAAAGGAGAGTTCCAGGAAGTCACACGAGCAGGAACTCCTGAAAGAAAGACCAGAGACACTTTTCTGATCTGTAGAGTGGAGATGTCAGCAGTCTGTCCACTGTCCTCATGTAAAGAGAGGATGGGGAGGCAGAAGACCCAGACAGTGTCACGATGACAGTCAACATATATAAAAACGGGACTATCATGGTGCAAGGAAACCACAAGCAGTTGAGACTTACTTCCTTCATTCCCACTGTCAACCCACACCCTGCCAGACGCAGACACCACCCCTACTTCCAGCTGCCCCCTCGGGAAAACGAGTCCACTGGCCCCAGAACAGGCCGAGGCCCGTACCACAGCTGAACCACACCATCCATGATATGAAGGTGAAATTCACAGAGCTGGAGAGAGCTTGTACACTTGAGTACCTACCTACTACCTTCTGCTGACAACAACACAGAAGAATCAGAGAATCAACCCCCCACAACAGACCCCACTCGCTCACTGAGAGACAGACTCACACAACTAGAAAGAGAAAGGCCTCTCTGCTCTGTGGGCTGAGCTAAATGGCTCAAAGAAAATGAGTCTTCAATGAAGGAGAGGAGGCAGCTCAGAGAAGAGGTGCAGAAGCTCCAAGATGTTTACCACAACACATGAGAGCACCGCCCACCCTACAGGAAGCTGCAGACGACAGGCCCAGCAACACCACCAAGCCAAGACACACAAACCCAAGAGACTCTTCCTCCAACGAACACCTCCACACCTACAGAAGGCAGCTCAACCCAATGGACCCATGGAGCTATTGACAGAAGATCACTGAGGCTCCCCCAGTATCATCGTACACACTGACGCACAAATGACCTGAGAGCACAGGCAGAAGAGGTGGCAAAGTCTATACAGGGGGACAGAAAAAGCCTCTTCCCAAATGCAAAGGTGGTCATCTCCACCCTGCTACCCAGATGGGACTTCCATCCTGCTCTCATTCAAAGGGTGAATTGTGCATTAAAGCCAAATATCTGTGTAGCGCTCCATCCCACCTTGGACCTGACAGAACAGACAGATGAGTTCCCACCCAGGCCAATAATCAGAGGACCTGTTCCCCCCAGAAGACACCCAGCTACACCTAGAAGACATGCCCCACCTGGAAGACCCCATGCTGCACCCAGAGGACATCCTCTCACACCCAGGCCAGGCCTTTCCCTTCCACCAACCCCGTACCACACATGCACAGGGTGTAAGCTGAGCAAGCCCCATCTCTTCACCTGACAGAGCCCCACCCTGTGATCTGACCATACATGAAATGCTCAGTGAGCTCTACACAGTCATCATCCAGGCTTAAAACTCTGGAACAACTACATGGGACACAAATCGATTTCATCCTGGAATATGCAAGAACTGAGCAGGAACCCAGACTTCACCGAAGAAATCACAAATACAGACATTATATCCTACAGGAGACATGGCACCGACGAGATGCTGTACTGAATTGAACAAATACGATGTGTACATATACAATGTGTACATGTACAATGTGTACATGTACAATGTGTACATGTACAATGTGTACATATACAATGTGTACATATACAATGTGTACATATACAATGTGTACATGTACAATGTGTACATATACAATGTGTACATATACAATGTGTACATATACAATGTGTACATGTACAATGTGTACATATACAATGTGTACATGTACAATGTGTACATGTACAATGTGTACATGTACAATGTGTACATGTACAATGTGTACAAATGTTCATACTACAGAAGAGTACTACAGAGTTTCTTAGTTTGTGCTGCTGCCTGACTCAACTCACAGTTTAGTACTCACAGATGTAGTAGTACTTGTGTAGTGTGGAGTACTCACAGATGTAGCAGTAATCATGTACTGTGTAGTACTCACAGATGTAGCAGTACTCGTGTACTGTGTAGTACTCACAGATGTAGTAGTACTCGTGTACTGTGTAGTACTCACAGATGTAGCAGTACTCGTGTACTGTGTAGTACTCACAGATGTAGTAGTACTCGTGTACTGTGTAGTACTCACAGATGTAGTAGTACTCATGTACTGTGTAGTACTCACAGATGTAGCAGTACTCGTGTACTGTGTAGTACTCACAGATGTAGCAGTACTCATGTACTGTGTAGTACTCACAGATGTAGTAGTACTCGTGTCCTGGCCTGAACTCAAAGCCGAGGCTGAAAGGGGTGAACAGCTGGAACTTCTCAGAGAACTTGAGCGGTCCGTTGGGGCTCAGGGGCCGGTTACACTCCCAGCGTTTGAAGCCCTTCCTGTGGTGGTCGCAGGTGGTGTACCCATCATAGTTCACCATGTACAACACGTAGTGCTCCATGCGCTCGGCGGACTCCGCCACCTCGTAGTGAGGACAGTAGATGTCCAGGTAGTCGTTAATCGCCACCTCCACCGCATACTCACCACGAACGAACCTGAAGAAGAGAAACAGACATTCAGTTTACTTCTGAGGGTTACGGACACGTTACCGTCATCATGACAAATACTGTACGTGACAAAAATATTTCACTCTGTAAATATTTCATTTCAATATTTTGAGTTTTCTGACGGACAATGAAGTAAACTGCTGCCAACTGTAGCTGCTGTTAGCTCAGTTTGTTAGCTAATGTTTGAGAGTTAAGCCTCTATGGACATGATGGCAGAGGAGAGAGTGAAGAGGACTGCTGTGTCTTGTGTAGTTTAATTTGAGTACAAACATGAAGTCCAGCTGATGTTCAACACTTCCTGATGCGCAGGAACTCTGAGTTAACGACTTCAAACACTGAGTTCTTTAAGTTGCAAAATCACAGCTATGATTATTCCTGTGGGACCTGAATGCAGCATGAGCGTGGTCCTGATGGAGGTCGATCAGATCAGCTGGATGAAGCCCGTCCTGATGGCGTTCTCTTCGTTCGCTAACACCATTAGCGAAGTGCAGGCTAACTCAGTTAGCTGAAAGATCAGGTGACACTAACAGCTGAGAGCAGGCGGTGCGTTCAGGGTGAATCCGTCCCCTCAGGGCTCAAATCATTACTCATCACACTAATGGACAGAGGCTGAGGGACGCCGGGTCATCATCATCAAAACCTTCTCACAGCTCATTCGGACCTCAACAGGTTCTGGTTCTGGTCCTCCATGTCTGCTTCCTGTCCTAGGAAGGGTCACAAAGTTCAGACCAGAACCGACACCCTGTTTATTGTTTGTTCAGCCTCGACCCAGTTCAACTATATTTCACCATGCATCGCTATGATGTCACAGCTCCCAGCATGCCTCGCTGTGATTTATAGTTTAAATCACCTGTGCCGGCCTCTGAAGGTCGGGCGGATCAGAACCAAGGATGGTGTGGACAGGGTCATTCGTCAGTCCTCAACAGACTGCTCATCAGAACCAGAATTTATTCTGCTCAGGTGATCTCAGGACCGGACTAGACTGGACTGGAACGGACCGGGTTCATCCTCAGACAGTTTTTATTAAAGACGAATTAATGAAAATTAAATTCAATGAAATGTTTGTTGATGAATCAGATTCAGGTTCTTCACGTGTGGAACCAATCAAAGGAAGTCTGTGTGCAGGTTAGTCTGATGTTGTCATGTGACTGTCAGTCAGTCATTGAATTAAACGGATTTTCCCACAGCAGCGGCAGGCGGTCACATGACCGGCGCCCTCAGGAGACGCTCTGCAGGCCATTGTGTTCATGAAACCTGAGTCCGTCCTGACAGGCTCAGCTACAATACACACAGTGTTTCCTCAGGTTCAGACAAGACGCGACAAGAAGAAGACAAAACTATCAGATCTGAGGTCCGAACACCTGATCCGACCAGAACACACACACACACACACACACACACCCTGCCTGCCAATCAGACACACAGACCTGTCCCCCAGAGACCTGCAGCCAACCACATCGCTCCTCCTCCGTCCTTCCTTGGTGTTGGCCCAGTGTTGGTCCGGACCGGGAACCCAGTCTGGATTTTCTGTTTCTGTCCAACTGGAAGCTTCAGCAGTTCTCCAGGTTTCCAGGGTTTTCCAGGTGCTCAGTCTATCAGTACCCGAAAGAACGAAATGTTTTTCCAGGCCTTGAAAACTGCTACATTTTCCAGACTTTCCAGGCTTTGTGTCCTTGATGACTGACAAGATTGAAGATAATGGAGGCCAGGCGAGGCCAGAGGTCACATGACCCACGGGTGGTGGTGGGTTCAGAGTGTGTTTGTACGTGCCACACAAAGCACCAGCGTCCTGCATTGTTGGGGGCCAGATGGGGGGGGGGTCAATTACATGGGCGGGGTGGGGGAGGCTTGATTGACAGTTGGAGGGGGGGCTCTCGTCATGCTGAGGCATTCTGGGTAATCCTGCCACCCCATCACGACATGACACTCTGACACACTTCATGCTAACTGTTTCCACCTGCTTCCAGTGTTTGTGCTAAGCTAGGCTAATTACACACACATGCACACAGAGTTCATCATGGGTCTGAGACTGGAGTCATGTTATAGTGACGTGTGTGTGTGTGTAAGATGTTGAGTTACTGTGGTTCTCAAAGCGTGGGCCCACAGGTGGGCATACAGGTGTGACAGGTGGGCATACAGGTGTGACAGGTGGGCATACAGGTGTGACAGGTGGGCATACAGGTGTGACAGGTGGGCATACAGGTGTGACAGGTGGGCATACAGGTGGGCATACAGGTGTGACAGGTGGGCATACAGGTGGGCATACAGGTGTGACAGGTGGGCATACAGGTGTGACAGGTGGGCATACAGGTGTGACAGGTGGGCATACAGGTGGGCATACAGGTGTGACAGGTGGGCATACAGGTGTGACAGGTGGGCATACAGGTGTGACAGGTGGGCATACAGGTGGGCATACAGGTGTGACAGGTGGGCATACAGGTGGGCATACAGGTGGGCATAC
>CM024792.1:26266060-26269435 GCA_014281875.1 Nibea albiflora | reverse complement strand
CCGAGCGCCACACAAGAACACAGAAAGAAATTACTCCACGATATAATTTACAACCGTGTCTACAACATCTGTGTGCTGAACAAAGGTGGCGTGGTGAGTTAAAGGTCCGCTTTAACACGAGGGGAAGACCAAGCTTAGAAAACATCCACCATCATTAATGAGTTCAGCATGCTGGAAACTAACTTCTTCATACAACCAACAGCCTCCAGCCTGAAGGCAGCGCGCACCGAGAGCGGATCCAATTCACCACGCTGGATGCTGGGCTGAAAATCCTTCAGCCTCCAAAAGCTCCACGTCTCTGTACGCCACAGTGTGGAGCTCTGCTCTTCACCCTGTTTGAAGCATGCTGAATCATCAGCCCCGTCCATTCACCACCCGACCTCCACCTGCTACAGAAGGACACTCCTTCCTGCACTGGCACTGAAAGTGGCCGTTAGATACGTACGAGGTAAGCAGAATGAGGCCGGAGAGAGGGACGGAGACAGGAAGAGGAGATCAGACATGTTCTGTCAGGAGGCTGAGGACAGGACGGAGTGAGGCAGAGCTCGAGACGCACAACTGAGATCTGTCTGAATGTTTCATACAAACGCTTCAGATTCTGTGAATGTGTCCACGAGGGTAACCAGCATTAAAAGAAGAGTGTGAGAAACAAACAGGAAACAGGAAGTGAATCAGACATCTGTGTTCGTTTCATGAGAACCATGAGAGGAAACAGCTCATCAGTTGTGATGTTCTGATCCAGAACACGCTGACAGAAACAACACGAAGGCTCGAGGCGTCCAGTGTGACGTTAGAGCGACTGAGCGGTCCACCTGTGTGAACAGACACACTTCTTCTGTCCGTCTCACAGCTGACTGTGCGTCTAACGTCTGTCACACTTCATCTGTCTCTGTTTTCTGTTGATGTGGACAAAACTTCCAGAACGATCCAGCAGAAAACACAAAGTCTGCAGACGCCGCACGCCACCGTTCATCAAGTAAAAGTCTGACCCCTGAGAACCCGCTCAAGGACCCCTGGAGGTCCTGGGACCCCATGTTGAGCCCAGCAGATTAAAGGAATGGAGAGGACATACTCCCTGTGAGTAGGTGCTTCCTGTGTGTGTGTGCAGAAGGGAGGGATGGGCATTCGAGGCCTCCTCGATGCCCCTAACAGCTGTTCGTCCTCAGCTCCCCCGGGGTGGAGGTGGTGCGGGGGGAGCTGCAGGGTCAGCGGCTCCCCCTGTTGGAGGCGTCGGTACAACACGGCGACAGGCTCGGCGGGGTCGGCGGGCGCCCCGGACCGGACAGCCGTAAGTAATGGGGTCCTGCACGCACACAGGCACCGCTCTGAATCAACTTAATTAGATCAGGGAGGGGGTGCTGGTGGTGCTGGTGGTGCTGGTGGTGCTGGGTGGGTTTGTACGCACCCTGATAAAGAGGTGATCGCTCCACATTACTGCTAATGAATGAGTCCTTGGAGGTGCTGACAAACACTCCTTCACGTCGTGTTAAACGGCTCTCTTGATGTCCAAACATATGGTGACTCTGTTTCTGCAGCTTACCGCTCTAAAAATAATACGAGCATTAATCTGTCTTCACACGGAGCTGCTGGACTCAGAGTGTGATGATGAAAACACAGAGTGTCCGCTCGTCAAAGACTGAAGATCCTGCTTCAGTCTTCAGTCTCTGAGACTTTCACATTAGTTTGTGTAAATGAAGTGAAGAGAAGGTCTGCGTGACATGGAGCGGTCAGAATATTAGAAATATAACGTTCATGATGTTTGATGGAATCTTCACTGATCGTGAATGTTCAGCGGTCATCCTGTCAGCGGGTGGCGTGTCGCGCCTGGTGTTGGACCCGTCTGAGTCGTGTCGGCCCGTGTTGCTCCACACTGAGCTGCTGCTGATGATATGCAAACATCTGGCTGCTCCACATAATCCCTGCACCTCTAATCACAATGAACTAAGTGGCGCTCTGATTTGATCTCATTGTTTAATGGCTCAGATTTGCATTAAAGCATTACGAGGTTAAGAACGTTCTGCTGTGATTAAAGGGACGTTTCACCGCGATCACAGCTGCTGCGATCTGCAGCTCTGATAGCAAATGATTCATTAGGACCGAACCGTTAATGTGCAGCCGGGTCCGACTCGTGTACGTGAATCATACGTGACCATCACACCTGTTAGCCTGAGCTCAGAGCGCACAGTCATCTCTACTGACCTCTGCTGCTGACAGGACGTCAGCTGAGGATGGTTCTGGTTCGGTTCTGGGTTGGTTCTGGGTTGGTTTCTTTGCTGTTGGTGACTCAGCTGGTGTCCGGGTTTTTTTAAAAAAGAAACGCTGTGGCATATTTTGTTTATTTATCAAATCTTATATTTATTTTATCTTAATTAATAATTTATTGAAACAAACTGATTTTGTGTATTTGTTGATGAAGGTGTGTAGATGTGTTTTATTGTTTACATTTTCAAACAAACAAAAATATGTAACAGAAAGCTGAACGTCTGGTGTGTGGTGTGTGTGTGTGTGTGTCACAGAACAGGTGATATTTACAGGAAAAAAAAAAGATGGCTGAAATCCATTCTGCCAATCGAGTGAGCAGCAAACAGCCAGCGCTGCCTCCTTTTAACTGAAGACTGACACCTCCGCTGGCAGCCAAACACCGAATGGCTGGAGACCAAGAACTGTGTGGCATCACTCAAACACACACACCACACACACACAACACACACACACACACACAGACACACACACACACACACACACACAGACACACACACACACACACACACACACACACACACACACACACACACACACACACACACACACACACACACACAGCTCCCAAATACCAGATGGCGTTTCTGGATTCTGTTTCCATTTTTTTTCTTTCTGTTACAATCACAAAAGAGTCTGTAAAACCACACACACACACACATCAACTACACACAGCACACAGCACACACACTACAGTACACACTCAGTGTGTTACATGGATGTTTCTTGTTTCTGATCCGACACGTTTCACAGACGTTGGTTAAATGTTGTAAATAGCTTCAGTCGTTATGTTTCCACAACTCGATCCGTTCTTTCATTTAGACTTAACTTCAGTCCGACTCACAGCCCGACTCACAGCCGACTCACAGCCCGACTCACAGCCCGACTCACAGCCCGACTCACAGTCCGACTCACAGCCCGACTCACAGTCCGACTCACAGTCCGACTCACAGTCCGACTCACAGCCCGACTCACAGTCCGACTCACAGTCCGACTCACAGTCCGACTCACAGTCCGACTCACAGCCCGACTCACAGTCCGACTCACAGCCGACTCAAGCCCGACTCACAGTCGACTCACAGCCCGACTCACAGCCCGACTCACAGTCTGGACTCA
>CM024792.1:26233560-26261060 GCA_014281875.1 Nibea albiflora | reverse complement strand
CAGCACAGACACGGTCCAGCACAGACACGGTCCAGCACAGACACGGTCCAGCACAGACAGTCCAGCACAGACAGTCCAGCACAGACACGGTCCAGCACAGACACGGTCCAGCACAGACAGTCCAGCACAGACACGGTCCAGCACAGACACGGTCCAGCACAGACACGGTCCAGCACAGACACGGTCCAGCACAGACACAGTCCAGCACAGACACGGTCCAGCCAACCCTCAAAACTGAAACAACTGTGACTGTAAGAACTAAAAAGACTGACTGGTCCTTTAAGGCCGAGGCCGGGTCGGCTCTGTGCTCCGTCCCGGGTCAGCTGGGTTTCCCTGCAGCTGCCTCGGGCTCAGCTTTCCCTCCTTAAGTCCAGCAGCACAGCAGCGGATATTACAGCCCGGAGCCTCGCTTCACTTATTGGACCAAAAGAAACAAGAAGAAGCTGCAGAGCCGACCGCTCTGTTCAGCATTACAGAGAGAACCACAGCACCGGGTCAGAACACACAGACCAGCACCGGGTCAGAACACACAGACCAGCACCGAGTCCACTGTGTGTTTATAAAGACAGCACGGATATGAAGACACAAAGATTTAATATAGAGTCAAACCTGTCTGCTGATTCATCAGCTGTTCACGAATAAATCTGACTCCACAGGAAGGAAGGACAGAAAAAGGAAGAAGTGACAGGAAGAGGAAGGAAGTCCATGAAAGGAAAGGAGCCATGAGGGGAGAGGGGGGAGGAGGGGAAAGGTAAAAGGTGAGTGGAGGAGTGAGTCATGTCCGTTGGACGGTGACAGCCTGAGACACACCGGGAGCTCGAGGACTCAATGTGTCCTCACACTTTCTACGCCACAGGATGACAACGGGAGGACGAGAGACTGCCAGGACGAATGGACGGCGAGAGAGAGAGAGAGAGAGGCAGAGAGGGAGAGAGGGGTGGGCGAGCGAGCACGCCGTGTTCAGGAAGTTCAAGCAGACAACTCTAATCCCCCAATTTCCTCCTCTCTAATCATCTCGACTCCGCTCATGGCCGACTCCAAATTGGAAACATCTTCCACACAATATGACACTCCCTCTGTAACACACACACACACACACACACACACACACACACACACACACACACACACACACACACACACACACACACACACACACACACACACACACACACACACACACACACACACACACACACACACACTTCCTGTGTCGTCTCAGTGTGGACGGACTCTGCGGTGCTGAAAAGGTAAAATTAGTGTGAAAAGGTGAGTCACTTCCATCAGCTGATCAAACTATGAGTAACGCTGAGGTCGCGTCTCTTCATTAAAGGGACAGTCACACATTTTCCCGCCTTCAGGTGAGGACGTCGTCATCGGAGACGGAAACTCTGTGAGCTGTTTCCTCACGGCTCTCATGCCTCCTCACATGAACACTGATTTACTTCCTGTTTCCTGTTTGTTTTTCACACCTGAGCTTCTTTTGATGACGTCGACCTACTGATTATCTCGTGAACCAACTCCTAACGTTCAAACAACAGACATCTTCTCGATTAATTTACTGAGATTATGTTAAAATCTGCAACAGGTACAGAAACGTTTAGCCTAGCCTAGCTTTGACTGAAGCAGACGGTTACAATCTTTATCAACAATTATGAGCGATCCTGCTCGTTAACGACCGTGAACGCATCACGTGTCATGGCGGGATTTACTGTTTCTACGGTAACGTAATCTGTTCTGTGTGTTCTACAAAGTACATCCATCCTAACGCTGGTGTTAGCCTTAGTTAGTGACCGCAGCGTCACATTCAGCTGATCTCTCATTGGTTGTGCTTTTTAGTGTGACATAACGTGCTCAGGTTACACGCCATGCGTCCGTCCGTGTTGATCAGAATACCGTCATTTTCAGACTACTTTTAAAACATGCTGTGAACGTGCGGCCTAGCAGCGCGGCTAATTTATAGATTTTTACAGGCCACCGGGGGGCGCTCTCTAACAGTAGCACACAGTGAGACGAACATGGGAAAAGATTATGTGCTGAAGAAAGACACTAGTTCTGATCATACACACACGTCATCATTTCTGTGTAACCTGCAGCTTATATTCAAGTGCGGCCTTCTTTTAAATTTAGCTGCTGCAGTTTATATTCAGGGCGCTCCATAGATAATTAATGTTTAATTAATAATTTGATCAATTACTTGATTAATCAACAGAATATGTGATAGATTACTGGATTCTGTTCAGCCGTTCTGATGCTCGTCCGTGTGGCTCAAATCATTTTAAATCTGAATTCCCGACCGATGCAGCATGAACACGCTGCTGCTGGTCTGCTCACACTTCCTGTACAGAAGCAGCGTTAAAGGTAAAACATTAGACAGGTGAGCTGCTTGCTGGAGGTCAGTCTGCAGGTTGACTCCTCGTCATTCTCGGTGCCGTGTTGATGTAAAAGGTAAAGACTGAGTCCACTCATCTGCTCTGCTGTGTCTAATGATGGTTATAAACAGAGTCTGACTAATGAACTGGACCTCACACAGACCACAAACAGAGCCGAGCCGCCGTCAGCCCGCTACGATCCACTGACTCACGCAGACGGACGGATACTCACCGCCGCGACCTTCCCTCGACTCACTGAGACGTCTTTGTCCTGATCGACCTCATCCATGACCTCATCACATTTATCACCTTTTATGGTCACATCCTGTCTTTACTTTAAAGACAGGATGTGACTAAACAAGTGATGAAGTCACAGAAAGTCACGTGACCACAGGTCACCTGTCAGGTAAACATGAACACTTCTTCTTCTCCTCCTCACATTAAATGTTGCTCACATGAACGTGTAACGACCTCCATGAAGCCGAGCGAGGAAGACGACGCGACAGCAAAGATCCAACAGCTCGTTATTATTCCCTCATGGTTAATTTACTCTGCTTATGTTTCATATCACAGCATTTAAAATGTTCTGTTATTTTTCAACAAGAGTTTTTATTTTATGAAGTTTTGCTGGTCAGTTAAAATTTAACATGAAGACTCGTCTGAACGTCTGAGACACATCAGAGATTAAAAATATAAAATATGAGACGATGAACTGAGCTGAGAAACTCAACACGGCCGCGTTTTTATTTTAACGTGTTAGAGATGACTTCACACACTGGACACAACAACACAGTGTGTGTGAGTGTGTGTGTGAGTGTGTGTGTGTGTGTTATTGGGGGGTCTGCTCATTGACAAATGGATTATGGTGCGTTCACTTGTCGTGCTGCAGAAATCCCGTTAAACCCCCGCGGAGCAGCAGCGCGGCTCGTTAGAGAGCGCTGATCTCCGACTCTTTAATTACTCTTTAATTAAAAAAACATTCATGTTGAGTTTCTCTGAAACGTTTTTCATGTTTCATGTCTGTGTTGTTCATCAGCTTCAAACTTCACATTAAAATCTTTAACACCACACACCACACCACACACACGCGCGCGCGCAGTGATCTTAGCGTGTTGGATTTGAAGCGGGTTGTTCAGGATTGCGTTCATGGAAACAGAAGAAATGAGGGGAAACATTCCAGTGTCCAGAGGAAATTTATCTGGGAAACATTCAGACGTTTGAGGGAAACTTTCAGGAGCCACTTGCAGCTTTTCAAAATAACAGCGCAGATAAAATAAAAAGTGCTCAGTACATAAAAAAATAAAAGACTTTAATTTGTTGAATTTAAAATTAAAACATTAAAAATAATTTTTTAAAGAGAAAAACATTTTTTAAAGAGCCGGAATTTAAAATGTTGGTCAGGATTAAAAGTGAGCAATTAACAGCAGACTGATCTCAACTTTATGGAATTAGAAAATTAGAAATTTAAATGAGATTAAAAAACTAAAATCTGTTACACACTAAATTAAAAACGAGCTGATTTTAATCCTCTTTAACGTTTTCTGAAGCTTCAGACTCGGACAGACTGTTCGACTAATTAACAACGAGCAGCGCTGACGACTCAATAATTATTATCATGTTTAGATTTTATTAAAGGACAGAGAAGATTTTTTATATTTTACTGTGGCTGAAAAATTAATTAATTAGCAATTTGTTTAAATAAAATGTAAGTTTTTAGATAAAATGTGACTTTAACTGCGTCACATTTGATTAAATGATTTAATTTGAAGGTCATTTTTGTTGCAACATTAATTTATATTTAATTAAGAATGTCGATAATTTGTCAACACGATTAATAAAAAGCAGAATTAACTAAAAACATTAAAACAGGTCAGAGACAAAAAGACAAATTTAAATTCAGATTTTTAGTTTTGAATCGTTTCTGGATTTTTTTTTTATTTAA
The DNA here is from genome assembly GCA_014281875.1 of Nibea albiflora. Taxonomy (NCBI): domain Eukaryota; kingdom Metazoa; phylum Chordata; class Actinopteri; family Sciaenidae; genus Nibea; species Nibea albiflora. The sequence continues at coordinate 26,256,746 of CM024792.1, read as the reverse complement.
AGTCAAATTCATAAAAATAAAAAAAGATTTCCACCTTAAATATTTTAAACATAAAATTCACTTTTTAATAAAAACAGCCGAGCCAGCCGGCACATTCAGACACACACCGGGGGGCTGAAACTCTCCCACCCACCAACCGAGCCTCCACACACACACACACACACACACACACACGCACACACACACACACACACACACACACACACACACACACACACACTCCTTGGCCACCGCGACCAGCAGAGTAAAAAACCTCCCATCAACATTCACGGGCTTCCCGCTGCCGCCGCCGTCCTGCTGCTGGGCTGGACGGTGAAAGTGTGTGTGTGTGTGTGTGTGTGTGTGTGTGTGTGTGTGTGGTGGTTTTGGTTTGACCGAGAGGAATTCACAAAGTTCACGGTCCTGTTACGGAGAGGATAAAGCAGCCTTTGTCTGTTTGGCAACACAACTCTTTTTATTCAGCCCGGAGCAGTGAGAGAACCTGCAGCACCAAAACTCTGCAGAAGTCACCGAGCCCACGAGTCCGGACCGAGCCGGCGCTGCCCGGTCGGCGTTAAACACAGCGCGGGGAGTCATAACGAGCTGTCCTCTAATGAACTCTCCCCGCTCTTTCATCTCTCTGGCTCATTTGGACGAGCCGGCCACAATAGACTATTGTGAGCCACCAAAACTCCCCCGACCCCCTCCAGCACACACACACCCCCGTCTGTGTGCTCACACTTTGCCCCCACCTCGCCTCCATTCTCACAGCCACCGCAGCAGCAGTGACGGGGGGTGTCAAAGGTCGGCTGGCCTCGCTGACCATGACAAGCTGCTAAATGTGGCCCCGGCGCCGCAGCCGGAGCCCCGGCGTGTCCCGGGACACCGCAGGCTGAGCCGGGCGGGCGGTGAAAGTGTCAGAGCTCAGGAGGCGAGCGGAGCGCGATGTTCAGCCCGTTCTCACAGAGCGAGCAGAAACAAAAGCAGGAAAGTTTCTGTTAATTAGACGGCGCGAGAGAAGAAGGATGACAGCAGCAAACCCCCGACCACGGCTGCAAACCTCAACTGGCAACCCGGCATCCGCTAACGGGACGAGGCGAGCAGGACGCTGACAGATTAAAACAACAAACAGGCGAGCCGCTCACAAATCCACCAAATAAAACAAAGCTGCTGTTTGTGAACGCTCAGCCAGAGAAGAAGACAGAGGAAGAGGAGGGAGAGGAGGACATGTCTGTCTTTTAAAGAATAAAGGAGGACAAACAGGAATAAAGTGCAGCCGCTCACCATCCACCAGGTCCTGGCTGAGATGTCGTAGCAGAGCTGCCATTTGATGGAGCCTTCCGAGGTTTTCCCTGCCATGACGCTGTCAGCAAGCTTCATCTGATGCGAGCGCGCTCACCGGAGATAAGAAGACACCTAATTGAGAAAACATTTGCACTGGCATGTTGGGCAACATGTAGCCCGCTCCATACCATATGGAATCATGGGTAAAAAAAAAAAAAAAGCTCCTTGACAATGAACCAATCTCATGCAGACCCCGTGGCAAGGTGAGCGGCAGTCATCTGCTCAGAGAGGGAAACACACACCCCCTCCCTCTCTCTCTCACACACACACACACACACACACACTAAACACGCACACACGAGCGGGATGATGAGCCTTTCTTCCGCATCGCCGTACACCACCGGGTCGCTTCACCCCCTTTTTTCTCCCTCCTCGGGTATAATTAGGGCTCGTTCTTCATCATCATCATCACCAGCAGGAGAAGACGACGAGGCAGCCCGGCTGAACTGACTCCAAACAACTTGTACGGCTTTTTTATGGTGACTTTAATGAGACGGAGGCAGGTAGAGAGAGGAGAGAGAGAGGGGGGGAGAGAGGAGAGAAAGGGGGAGAGAGGAGAGGAGAGAGGGAGAGAGGAGAGGAGAGGAGAGAGGGGGAAGCTGAAGCTCCACGGGGCGATCAGTCCTCGGACACATGGAACTGCTTACAGACTATCATGCTATGTTTTGTTTTGGGTTTCCATCCTTCCTCCCCCCTTTTCATTCTCCCCTCCACCCTCCTCCATCCCCATCCTCACCCCTCCATCCCTCCTTCAGCAGAAAACTCGTGTGTTTTGGCATAAATACCTCCAGACCGAAGGATCCCGTGCAGCCCGGAGAGACAGTGAGAGGACGCCGGCCGCCGGCCGCCTGAAACAGTAAGTCAGTACGACGCTTTAAGTTTAATGAGTCAAAGAGACGACGGAGACAACATGACACAGAAATCTAAAACATTCAGTATTTTATTGATCTAACAGTTAAACAGATCATAATTCAACTCAAAGAGGTTTTAAAAAAATAAACTTTAAAACTGTCCAAATTATTTGTTGTTGTTGACAAAAAGTTAAATAATAATTTAAATATTATTCCTGATGTTCTGCGTGGATGAAGTGTTGAAACATTAAAGCTAAATTAAACTGACTTCATGTCAGCAGCAGATTTTCTGTCTTTGTTTAAAGTTTTAAACTGAATAAAATTTTTCATCCAGCCGTGTAGAAAATATAAATCTGTCTGTTCCATTCAAATATGAATTCATGTGCTCATAAATATTTATTTCTATATTTATGAATATTTAAAATGTTTGATGACGTCTGTTATCCTGTTTTTGAACCTTTACATTGTTCTGAATGTTTCATCATATTTTCATGAGGAAACTGTTGAAATGTTTTGAAGTTTGTTCTCGATCATCTGTGTGTGTGCTCTTTCTACAGGTCGTCACGTCAACAAACACAAACAGGTTTAACCTGTGAGATCATTTCGCTGTCTGTGTGTTTGTGCTGAAGGCAGCGGGTGGATGTAGCGGGTGGATGCAGCGGGTGGATGGGGCTGAGATGGGCTAATAAAGGGCTCAGGAGGAGGTGCGGGGGGTCTGTGAAGCTCAGGTTCCTAATCAGAGGGGGAATACCTGAACCAGACCAGAGCCGCCATCAAACAGTTCTCCCATTGTGGCGGCCAAACGGAGGAATGTGATTCAGCCGGAGATACAGAGGGACGCTGGGGTTGTTGGGGGGTAAGGTACACCGGGCCAGGAGGTGAGGCGACGGGTGGGGGCGAGGTGGAGGTGGGATGAAAACTAAGGCTGTCTACATCAGACTGCACCACTTAAACCATTGTTTCCAAATGTGACCGTGTGAAGGTGCCACAGAGGTCAGAGGTCAACAGTCAGCTGAACTAACGAGCTGCACCAGACCCAGCGTACGTGGAAAGAGCCTGAGAACAACGGAGGTGTGTCTAAACAGCACACCTTTATAATATCTAAAAATTATAATCTGTGACGCTAATCTGCATTTTATATTTTTATCTTTCTGTGTGACGATCAAAATAATCCATTAAATCTGTGAACAGTTAATAAAACAGTGTGACCAAGAACTGAACCAAACAAACAGCTCGCTAACGTGACCATCAAATTAAAGATCAGCTGAAGGTAACTCCTGTTTAAACTCATTTAAATATCAGCTGACCTGAAATACAAACTATGGAAGCCCCGAGCAGTCAAACAATACAGTTCAATTAATTTATTTATGTTAAATAACAAACATCCAGAAATAATGACAATTTAAAAAAAAAAAAAATTTTTGTTTTCTCCAGATCTCAAATTTATTTTTCGTCGTTATCACGAAAAAAATGGAGGAAATTGAACTTCCGGGCTTCCGTACTAAATAGTATAAACTGTTAATTAAACCGTTAATTAAACCGTTAGCTATCCTGAACTTAATCTGAACATTTTATTAGCCAAAATAATTGGTGAAGTTTTTAAAAGTTAAATATATAAACATGTTTAAAATGATTTAAAATCATCTGTTAGCTGAACCTGTTTTGGCTAGGAGCGGTTGGCTAACATCGTCTGCACAGTTTAAACAAAGTTACTAAAAATAAGAAACTCAACTTCACAGTGTCAGTTAGTAAAAATAAATTAAAATAAATAAGTGAATAAACTCGCTGTACTTTGTTACTTTGTCCACTGAACTGCCCATAGTTAGCTTAGCTGCTAAAACCGTTAGCTCACCGGACTTTAGCCGTTTAGCTGCTAAACAAACTAACAGCTAAGTCAAACTGAACTCTTACTCACTAAAATGTTAACTCCGTTGAATTACATTTAAGTTGTCGAACGAGCTGTTTTCTGACTGTTTAACTGTTTTCTGACTGTTTTAACTGTTTTCGCTGTTCAGACAAACCGTTAGCTAAAGTGAAATATCAGCTAGGTTATTAGCTTAGCTCAGGGTTAGCCGTTAGAGCCGTGTTAGCCGCTGAACTTGAAGACAGGACAGAAGACAGAGAGCTGAAAGCAAAAATAAAGAAGTACACTTACAGTTTATCATCGTAATTAAAAGTCCATCAGTTCTTCTTCTTTTAGCTTCTTTTCGTCTCCGTCACCGAGCGGAGTCGGTGTTTCGGTTTAACGAGCGACCGTGTTAACTGGAGCCCGTCAACAGGAAGACACGTGGCCATGAATGTGTCTTTGTTTACAACGTTACAGTGTAAACAATAATTACAATATTAACTAAAAGACTTTGACGTGTTGTTTGACAGCTACACGCTGCTGTCGTGTTTCTTCACTGAAGGTCGCCAGTTAACACGGTCACTCGTTACACCGAAACACCGGGCAGAGCTCAGGGTTCACGGCTGCGGTGACAGGCGGCCTGATGACGTCAACATGCTGAGTGTCACATCAGGACCGGACCGGACCGGACCGGACCTGTGGATCAGGAGCATGTCACAGTTATTTTAATGAGATACTACAAACACTTCTAAATATTAATGTCAGTGTTTGAATAAAATATTTAGAATTAATTTAATAATGATGTTTTCATTAATACGTTTATCAGCAGTGTGTGTGTGTGTGTGTGTGTGTGTGTGTGTCTCAGTCATGATGGTAAGTGAATGTACTGCACAGCTGGATGACACGATACCTTTAATATTGTTATTAAATATGAATGTTACTGTTTGTTATTAAACCTGTTTAAAACACATCAGAAGTGTAAAAATGAAGAAGACGCTCTGCAGCTGCTCTTTGGTTCAGCTCCTCCCAGCAGGAGGCAGTGTTGTGTTACTGTGTTATCTGTTTCATCTTCAAGAGGAACACGTTTATTATTAATTACTTTATTCATTGATTTATTGATTTATTGATTTGACTCCATCTGACTCTAAAGGTTTCTGCTCTGACTCTGTAATAAAGAATGTGTGAAGTACAAAGTGAGTCCAGTCAGTTTAATGTTCGTGTTTGATTTAATACATACAGAAAATGTTATGTAAGTTTTTATATTCATTAAAATAACATTTAGATTTATTTTCAAGGCAGCCATGAAAAGTCAAACTGAAGGCTGCTCCAGGTTCACTGTGGAACTTTAATATTAATAAGATTTTTAAATATTGACTGAATTTGATGCAGCAACACGTCTCAGTGAAGTTGAACAAACTGTCTGCAGGTGACAGGTGAACAGGTGAACAGGTGACAGCATCATGATCAGTTCAAGGCTCAGCCGTTCACACCAGGATCATCAGTTTAAGAAACGTCTGTGGACTGAATGAATTTCTGGATTTTACCGTCTACAATCCAAAACATTCAAAGATTCAGAGAAGCAGAGTCCTTCATGACCTTTGACCCCTCAGGCAGCAGCATCTACAGATGAAGTTCAGCCTCGAGCGTGCAGAGACAAACACCAGAACATCTGACAGGAAGTGGTCTGATTCACGTGTCCAAACATTTTGGAATCAGGGTTAAACGGAAGTTTAATAAACACAAAGAAACTCAGTTTATCCGGCCTCGTACGGCTTCTTTTAAACATTTACTGCAAGAAAAAAAGACACATTTATGAATTGTGAACAAATACTTGAGCTGAAACAAACATGCATTTGTGTGTTCTGCCACTCAGAAACGTGTCTTTGTGTTTGTTGTCTTGTTTCATCGTCAGTTTTGTTGAGTTCTTTTTTGAAATGTGGAAGCTGTAAAAACATTAATATGAACACAAACTCTCCGTCAGCGTGTGTGATGCTTCCATCAACTGAACTGCAGCCGGATCCTGTCAGCGGTACGAGCCTCGACACGTTTCTCCAATTTATCCACAAAATCCAATAAGTTACCCAAATATGTGCATTTCGCTTCCTTCCTCTCGCCAACCGGAGAGAAGAAAAGGCCTGATTGTCAACATCTGTTTTCCCTTTCCTCGTCTTTGTGGAGCACGGCGGTGCCCCCGGGCCGTCACAGCAGCAGCAGCAGCAGCAGCAGCAGCAGCACCCTGCCACCCAGCACTGCATCCACCCACCCATCCATCCATCCGCCACCCGCCCGGCTGGCTGTCCCACTGAAGCTCAGTGAAGCCAAAGTGTCCATATGAAGACACATTAACGGGGACGCTTCACCAGCTGCCACGTTCACCACATCAGCCATATTAAATGACCCTTTTGTCTTCTCTGTGCTCTCCTCGTCGACTCTCGGCCCAGCAGATCTTGTTTGCGGCGTCTCCTGTGTATTCTCGTGTTGTTCTTCCCCCCTCTCATTTGAAATGTTTAGCTCTGCAGCATCTGCACTTGCAGAACATTAGAGGATCGCTCAAACGGAGCGTTTGACAAAAGCCAGGAAGCCTGCGCTCCAAACACGAGTGTTTGTTTTCATGCATTTCTGCCTCTTCGTCCTGATTGCTGTCAGATGCTGATTTGTGTTCCAGGTGGTTGAGACAGCAGAGGGATGAATACCACACATCCTCCTTCATTTCTGCTGCTGTCAACGTATACATTGTGCTCAGCATGAAGTGTAAATAGGCCAAATGGCTTTGAGATCAACAACAGGAACTGATTATTCTCCTCAAGGGCTGGTGAGGAATCAGGACCACCTGACGGACTGGACTGATCCAGGGACGTGTTTTCTTCAGTTTCTGGTTGAATCAGTTCAGTGAAGATCGACGCTGCTGCTGACACAAAGATATCGTCTGTGCGTCCACATGAAGTCTACAAACACTGAGATGAAACCAAGAACGGACGATCCAGTTTGGCTCATGGTCGAGTTCCAGTTCATCCAGAAGGTGGTTGGATTGGGATGATGATGACGTTCAGGTCTCAAACTGTGGATCAGGACCTGAATCTGAGGAGGTCACTGAATGATTGATAAAAACATCAGGTTCATTTTTTCTCTCCTCTCCAGGATGTAAATGTCCCGTCCAGGTTTTAGACAGTCTGCGGGGAACGTCACAGAGACTACGTCCAGGTTTTAGACAGTCTGCGGGACGTCACAGAGACTACGTCCAGGTTTTAGACAGTCTGCGGGGACGTCTCAGAGACTACGTCCAGGTTTTAGACAGTCTGCGGGGACGTCACAGAGACTACGTCCAGGTTTTAGACAGTCTGCGGGGACGTCACAGAGACTACGTCCAGGTTTTAGACAGTCTGCGGGGACGTCACAGAGACCATGTCCAGGTTTTAGACAGTCTGCGGGGACGTCACAGAGACTACGTCCAGGTTTTAGACAGTCTGCGGGGACGTCACAGAGACTACGTCCAGGTTTTAGACAGTCTGCGTGGACGTCACAGAGACTACGTCCAGGTTTTAGACGTGGTGATCACAAACAGATTCATGTATTTATATGCACATATCTTATAAACTATCCTGGTTTCCTGTATAAACTGAATCTTTAGTGTATCTCAGAGATGAATGCTCCGGTGTAAGATGTTCGCTGTGTCCCTGAATGCAGCATGGACAGTAATATGGACCTGCTGGAACACGTGCTGTGACGATTAGAAACACACTGCAGATCATCCAGACATCTGGTTCACTGAGCAGAAGAAACAAATCAGAGCAATAATGACTTCATTGTTCTCGAGCGGAGAGACGGCGAGGGCGAAAACATGTCCGTCAGCCGCAGATGCTCGGCTCGTAAAACTGCGTCCACGGCTCAGATACTGCAGAATCAGCCAATCACGAGCAGAGTACAAACCTGCATTCAAAATAACTGCTTCAAGTATTATCAGATAAATGTGGAGATGTGGAGAGGTCCAAAATGGAGAAGAACTGTGCTGCAGAGGAACAGGTGATCAGACAGGTGAGAGGGCCACGCCCTCGACACAGAGAGACAGAAGGGGAGGAGGCACACTGACAAAGTTCCAAAGATTGGAGATCCTTGAGAAGGCATCAGGGGCCTTAAATCATCCTTGATGATGTTCTAAGTGTCCTTGCTGGGGTTTTGAGGGGTCCTTGAAGATGTATCTGTAACCTTTGGAGGTTCCAGGGTACCACATGTCTGTGAGCAGGCTAGAACGGTTTGAAGAGTCACTAAATGGAATCCTGGAGTCATGGAGGGGTTTCCAGGGTCCCTGAGAAGCCTTAAAAACTTCTTGAGGGTGTATAGAGTCCTTAAATTGTCTTTGAGGACGTTCCATGGGCCTTTGCTGGGTTTTGAAGATGTAACTGGAGTGTTTTGGAGGTTCCAGGGTGCCAGGAGCAGGCTACAGTTATCCTTCATATGGTTTCAAGGGTCCTTGAAGAGAATCTTGGAGTCATGGAGGGGGTTCCAGGATCACTGTGAAGGTATCAGAGGTTGCTAACATAGTGCACAGAATCTGCTGGTTTGGTTCCTTGGTTTTATCACCTGGTGGACCCGTTCAGACCTCCATGACACGTCACCACATGTGATTAAACAGACGCCTGACAGCCAGTCAGAGCCCAGGAGTGAAGCGAACGCAGTGCCGGTCCAATAGGAGCTCTGCGAGACTCTGTGGACCGCCGAGGTTAATGTATTCTACTGAAGAGTCTCCACACAACAGAGCTGACACCTCCACTGTACAAGCAGCTGCTGAGTGTGTGTGTGTGTGTTTATGTGTTGTCCAAACATATTGGATGGTGAATGTAGAGGCAGTCACAGAGCCCAGAGGCCCCTGGCAGACAACATGGACCCGTGTGTGTGTGTGTGTGTGTGTGTGTGTGTTTTGAGTGTTCGCCATGAGCACCATCTGCCTCTCTGTCACTCAGAGCCAAGATGTTCAGTCAAAGCGCTCTCCGTGAGTTTGGACGTGGCTGTGTCGGCTCGTTCTCGTGTGTTCAGGTTGATTATCAACAAACTGCACGACAGTCTGAGCGCTGCGGCTCCGTCCAGCGGCTCGGTACAGACACGGCACCAAAAACTGGGTTTAAACTCAGAGCACGAAAATGTTATCGACCAATGAAAAGACGTTTTGTTTCTGACTGAAGGAGGAGAGCTTTTGGATAAATCAGGTTTGAGTTTTGAAGGATGGACGACGAGCTGTGTGACCTCTGACCTGAGTCAGTGTCAGGTGGATTAATCTGGCTTTGATTACAGACGAGCAGCTGAGGCAACGTAACAGTCGAGCTCTCAGTCAATCCATTCAAGTGTTCAACGCTCACTGATTTTTATGTTTGATATCCTCGAATATCAGAATGTTCAGTCTGAACTTGACTTAAAGGGACAGTGCGTCAGATTTGTGGGGCTCTGTTTAAGAATATAATCTTCATAATTCTTTTTCATTCCTGAAAATTTAAAATTTCAATTTTTTTTCAGCTCGAGACGCAGAACAGAGAGAGACAAACTTCTCGGTAGGAAATTAGATGCTGAGAAAATCTTTTGGACTCGTCCTGGAGTCCATGATCATGTCCATGATGTGGAGTGAACATCAGTCTGTGTTGATGGGGAGCAAAGTTAACTAACAGCTTTACCTTCATAATAATCTGAGCATGTATGAAGCCCGGATACGTACATACATGATGACAGATGTTCTGATCTGTAAAACATGTCATGCAGCAGTGCAGGAATCACTGTGGAGATGGAGGCCACTGCAGCTCTGCTGATAATCTGACATGCAACGATAAAATAATAAATAAACATGTTAAACTGTCTCATTAGTCACTGACAACATTAACAACTTTCTCACGAGGTCACGGGCAGGAAAAGGTGAAGGAACATGTTGCAGGTATTTTGTCCCACCCGTACGTCTTTCCCTACTGGAGGAACTATGTCACCTGACAAACAGACAAACACCTCCATGTTCAGGATTAATGAGAGTTTCATGTGTGTCCTCTTCAGTTTTATTTCCCTCCGACGACTCCACGCGGCGCCCTTGAAGGCTATTTATACTGCGCGACCTTTGGCCGTGTCTTAATGGATTATCAGAAGGCACTCATCAATTCAGCCGGCTGAGGGCTGACGGTCACGTTGGCTCCAAACATTCAAGTTTTGGAGTGATTTGTTCCTGAAACAAAAACACACAGAGGCGACGTGTTTCCCTCCAAAAAGGCCCCGAAGACACCAGAACGGCAGCCAAATGACACCGAGGCAGCCGCCCGATGCCAGCAGTGCCGCGGTTCTTCCCCTAAACAAGATACTGTGCGGTTTTGTGCTGGCATGCAGGCGTACAGGCGGTGCTGCTAGCCAGAGAGACCCGGCTGTGCTGATGTCCATGTTGGCACATCACGGCCGATCAGGAAGAGTGGCCGTGAGTGGCAGCCAAGTCTGTCATCCTCACGTCCTCTGACAGCCAGGATCCTCCCACACACTGACAACAACCCCCCACCCAACACCACCACCCCTCTGCTCTCAAAACAAACCTCCCTCCTCCACCTCGTCCACTCACTGACGGGCTGACAGGGTTCCTCTGCTATCAGCGCCAAACACCACCCAACACCACCCAACACACACCAACACACCATGCACGCATACTTTAGATTTCTCATGTGGTAAAGGGACATAAAGTCTGAAAAGTGACCTAAAACCTGGACGTAGTCTCTGTGACGTCCTACAGACTGTCTAAAACCTGGACGTAGTCTCTGTGACGTCCCACAGACTGTCTAAAACCTGGACGTAGTCTCTGTGACGTCCCCGCAGACTGTCTAAAACCTGGACGTAGTCTCTGTGACGTCCCCGCAGACTGTCTAAAACCTGGACGTAGTCTCTGTGACGTCCCACAGACTGTCTAAAACCTGGACGTAGTCTCTGTGACGTCCCCGCAGACTGTCTAAAACCTGGACGTAGTCTCTGTGACGTCCCCGCAGACTGTCTAAAACCTGGACGTAGTCTCTGTGACGTCCCCGCAGACTGTCTAAAACCTGGACGTAGTCTCTGTGACGTCCCACAGATTGTCTAAAACCTGGACGTAGTCTCTGTGACGTCCCCGCAGACTGTCTAAAACCTGGACGTAGTCTCTGTGACGTCCCACAGACTGTCTAAAACCTGGACGTAGTCTCTGTGACGTCCCCGCAGACTGTCTAAAACCTGGACGTAGTCTCTGTGACGTCCCCGCAGACTGTCTAAAACCTGGACATAGTCTCTGTGACGTCCCACAGATTGTCTAAAACCTGGACGTAGTCTCTGTGACGTCCCACAGACTGTCTAAAACCTGGACGTAGTCTCTGTGACGTCCCACAGATTGTCTAAAACCTGGACGTAGTCTCTGAGACGTCCCCACAGACTGTCTAAAACCTGGACGTAGTCTCTGTGACGTCCCACAGACTGTCTAAAACCTGGACGTAGTCTCTGTGACGTCCCACAGATTGTCTAAAACCTGGACGTAGTCTCTGAGACGTCCCCGCAGACTGTCTAAAACCTGGACGTAGTCTCTGTGACGTCCCCGCAGACTGTCTAAAACCTGGACGTAGTCTCTGTGACGTCCCCGCAGACTGTCTAAAACCTGGACGTAGTCTCATTTCATGTGATAGTCTGTCACAGATTAAGATTTCATATTCAGAATAAATATAAATTCCAAAGATAAAATGTCTTTGAATTTGTGCATCTTCTCTCAGGTCATATCTCTGTGAAGCATGCAGGACTGCTGTGCTTTGTAATGACACACAGAGAGCATGAGACATCAAGTAGAACCTCCGTCAGTCAATATTGATGGAGGTTTTTGAGGTTCTTACCCTCTCAGGCCGAAGCTGCCTCTCTGGCTGCAGAGACGGCGGCTGGCAGCTCCTCTCCTGGTCCTGGCAGCTCAGCCGGGCTTCTCCAGCCAGCAGAGAGGAGCTCCAGCCAGCAGCAGCGACACAACAAACACTTCTCCACAGATCCTCTGCAGAGAGGACACTTCACCTGCATGGAGACGCCAGAGATCAGCAGCTCGTTCACATCACACCTGGAGAGAAGGCTCAAAGTCCAAACACGCTGTAACATGGAGGACGCTCAGTCTGAGCTCAGCCTGTGAGGACAACCTGAGGAGTACGAACAGAACCAAACAGAACCTCCCACTAACTAACAGTCTCACTATATCCAACACATAAACAGTTGGACAAAGTAACATAAAGACTCGATTTTATTTTGTCCACAAACCAACAGAGACTCCCAGGAACAAACATCTTCAGCTGCTGGAGAACGTCATGACCTGCTCCACAAACAGGAAGTCTAAATATCTGTGAGAGGATGAGCCGGTCCCGATGTGGTACAGTACCACGAAGCTCCTTCATGCTTGAGGAGTCCAAGGACTGCAGACCAACCTTAAGACCACGAGGACCTCCTAACTCTTAATGTGGATCTTCTCTGGACTCCACGTTTGTTCCTCTCGGTGTCAGCTGATGTTAAATGGATGGAAATGTTTATCTACATATTAAGTGTGTAATTCTGTCGTAGCTGCACCTGACGGGATTTTCCAGTAAACAGTCGACGTGTACGTTCAGGACTAATCTTCTACATTAATTCAAGCAGGAAAACTTCTTCTGTCAGCTCACCAGGTTTCCACCTCAGTCACCCAATAAACTCTGCAGGCGTTTCTGTCAGCCAACATTAATCCGACATGAAGGATCCAGAGGAATCACTGCAATCAGCTTTTACCGAGGTCAACTCAAAGATCTCTGGATTGTGGAAAAGCATCTGCGTGTCTGCTGAGTCGCGGTCTTCCTTGATTGAATCGGTGTTGTGCCGACCGCAGGACACATTTGCATGAAACACTTTGGCCTGCAGAGAAACGCTCACTTATCTGAGGAAGAGAATCTGCACAAGAATGTCTTCTTTACCGTCAGCTGTATCAAGTGCAGAAGGCGGAGGCCGGCCACTTTCTATCTCCTGTAATGAGGAAGGCCAATAATTTGAAATGGTGGTTTTGGGATGTGTGTGTGTGTGTGTGTGTGTGTGTGTGTGTTGGGGGGGTTGGGTGAAAGCTGGATCTAAGATTTCCCCTTCTCCGCATAAAGCCTCCTTTGTTGTGACTGCAGATTAGAGACTGGAACTGAAGTTCACAAAATACCTGCTTTCCCCTGAGTGGGCTCCCTGAAAGCTCACTTTTATTCCTCCAACCTTTTGAAATGTTCCTCTCGAGGCAGCTTCGGCGGCCGGCCCGGCCCAGGTGGCTTTCATCTGCTGATTTTGGTGGAAGCCGGCTGCTCGCGCACCGCCACCTGAATTAGCCCGTCCATCTCGACGACAATGCTGCCGAATCTTCTTTGATATACGATCGGCTGCCTGACGTGATAGGAAATCTTCAGCTGTGATTCGTGTTTGCACACATGGTCGAATCTAGTCCACGATCCGGAGACGCAGCACACGGTAAATGTTACGGACGTGAAAGAAAAAGAGTTTTTATTGGATGTCAGGAGGCTTTGAATCTAGTTATTATATGTACACATAAATCTACAATACAAGAGACATGTCAGAGAGACTACGTCCAGGTTTTAGACAGTCTGCGGGACGTCACAGAGACTACGTCCAGGTTTTAGACAGTCTGCGGGACGTCACAGAGACTACGTCCAGGTTTTAGACAGTCTGTGGGGACGTCACAGAGACTACGTCCAGGTTTTAGACAGTCTGTGGGGACGTCACAGAGACTACGTCCAGGTTTTAGACAGTCTGCGGGGACGTCACAGAGACTACGTCCAGGTTTTAGACAGTCTGCGGGGACGTCACAGAGACTACGTCCAGGTTTTAGACAGTCTGCGGGGACGTCACAGAGACTACGTCCAGGTTTTAGACAGTCTGCGGGACGTCACAGAGACTACGTCCAGGTTTTAGACAGTCTGCGGGGACGTCACAGAGACTACGTCCAGGTTTTAGACAGTCTGTGGGACGTCACAGAGACTACGTCCAGGTTTTAGACAGTCTGCGGGACGTCACAGAGACTACGTCCAGGTTTTAGACAGTCTGCGGGGACGTCACAGAGACTACGTCCAGGTTTTAGACAGTCTGCGGGACGTCACAGAGACTACGTCCAGGTTTTAGACAGTCTGCGGGACGTCACAGAGACTACTTCCAGGTTTTAGACAGTCTGCGGGGCGTCACAGAGACTACGTCCAGGTTTTAGACAGTCTGCGGGACGTCACAGAGACTACGTCCAGGTTTTAGACAGTCTGCGGGGACGTCACAGAGACTACGTCCAGGTTTTGGTCTGCGGTGACACCTCACCTGTCCAGCACACCTGGTGTTGAACACTGGAGCAGATCTAGGCCTGGACGCCTGACGTCCTGATTCAAACTGAAGCTTCAGTAAAATGTGTTGCTCACACTTCATCTGACGGCCTCCTCACTCCGTCACTCCTCTTCTGACTGAACTGAATCACTTTAAACGTCCTGATGGTTCTGATCCGTAAAGTTTGCTGTGTCTGTGAAGAAGCTCTGGAAATAAACATGCAGTAGAATGAGGCCGTGAGCTCGCTCGCCTCCTGCTCGGAGGAGCCGGTCCTTCCAGAATTAGACTGCTCCCTGCTGATGAATGAAGACATTAATTGAAAATGGTCACTATAGGAGATCCCACATGAGGCTGAGGGCCGTGCCAGCCAGATAAAGTGCTGAAAGAAAAATGAGACGCTGGGAGGAAAAATCGAGGGAGGGAGGGAGGCCGGGGACACAAAGGACAATGTGGGGGATTGAAGGTGATCTCTTTCTCTGTTAACTGTCTGTCTCTGAATTTCACTGTTCAGCACAACAACGTTCACATAACCTCATATACATACAACTAAACACAATCTGCGGGGACATCTCAGAGACTACGTCCAGGTTTTAGACAGTCTGCGGGGACGTCTCAGAGACTACGTCCAGGTTTTAGGCAGTCTGCGGGGACGTCACAGAGACTACGTCCAGGTTCTAGACAGTCTGCGGGGACGTCACAGAGACTACGTCCAGGTTTTAGACAGTCTGCGGGGACGTCTCAGAGACTACGTCCAGGTTTTAGACAGTCTGTGATCGTCTCAGAGACTACGTCCAGGTTTTAGGCAGTCTGCGGGGACGTCACAGAGACTACGTCCAGGTTTTAGACAGTCTGCGGGGACGTCACAGAGACTACGTCCAGGTTTTAGACAGTCTGCGGGGACGTCACAGAGACTACGTCCAGGTTTTAGGCAGTCTGCGGGGACGTCACAGAGACTACGTCCAGGTTTTAGGCAGTCTGCGGGGACGTCTCAGAGACTACGTCCAGGTTTTAGGCAGTCTGCGGGGACGTCACAGAGACTACGTCCAGGTTTTAGACAGTCTGCGGGGACGTCACAGAGACTACGTCCAGGTTTTAGACAGTCTGCGGGGACGTCACAGAGACTACGTCCAGGTTCTAGACAGTCTGCGGGGACGTCACAGAGACTACGTCCAGGTTTTAGACAGTCTGCGGGGACGTCACAGAGACTACGTCCAGGTTTTAGACAGTCTGTGATCGTCTCAGAGACTACGTCCAGGTTTTAGACAGTCTGCGGGGACGTCTCAGAGACTACGTCCAGGTTTTAGACAGTCTGTGATCGTCTCAGAGACTACGTCCAGGTTTTAGGCAGTCTGCGGGGACGTCACAGAGACTACGTCCAGGTTTTAGACAGTCTGCGGGGATGTCACAGAGACTACGTCCAGGTTTTAGGCAGTCTGTGATCGTCTCAGAGACTACGTCCAGGTTTCAGTCTCAGACTCTGTCTCTCCGTCTCGCCTTCAGCAGTTTCTGGATGTAAATTGAACATTCAGGTTGTTTTTGCTGTTTTTTCACGTC
Source organism: Nibea albiflora (assembly GCA_014281875.1). NCBI lineage: Eukaryota > Metazoa > Chordata > Actinopteri > Sciaenidae > Nibea > Nibea albiflora. Next base: position 26,240,846 of record CM024792.1, on the reverse strand, counting down.
ACCAGCTGGAACGTGCCACAACACTTGGCTTCGTCTCCACAGGCCATAATAATCCATGGTAATGTTCGTGCCCTCTAACTCTGTGGACCTGAGCTCTGACGGTCTCGTGCGGCCGTCATGGCTGACCTCGGGCTGCGATCTGTGAGCACCACCCGCCCGTACGTTTATTTCTCAGGGAACAATGCGGCTCGCTGCCCCTCCACCCTCCTGCTTTAACCGCTGTTTAGCATAATTAATGTGATCGGCCCACAGCGGGCTCAGCGAGCTCGAGCCTGCTGCCACTGGGAATCACATCGCCACGATAACCGGTTTAACCAGAGTGGCCGAGCTGGCCGTCCATGGAGAGAAGAGACGGATAGATCTGAACACATTAGAGCAGCTGCATGAGGCTGCTCTGCATGTATTTAAATGAGTATATAAACTAATGTTCATTAATGTGCGGCTCCGTCAGCCTGAACCTGCTGCAGAGCTTCAGTGATGATCAGGTGATGGTGCGTGATGCAGGCCTTCCCACAGCTGCTGAACTGATGAACAACAGCAGCATGGTCCACTGGAGCCTTCACTGATGATGAGCCAGGCTAACTGTTTCCCTCTGCTTCCAGTCTTTATGCTAAGCTAGGCTAACCATATCCTGGCCTGAGAGCGATGTCAGCCTTCACTATGACTACTGTAACTTTAAATAGATCTGTTTTCAAATATTCATGACCAATGAATATATACTTAAACTTTCTGTGATGTCAATTTGAATACTTCAGTAATAATATGCAGTATATTTAGTATTTTATAGTATGCAGTAGTTTATATGATCCAACAAATCTACAGCATGAAGCTTTGAACTCGTCGTATAAAACAGATGCAGAGTGAACTGACGGGCAATAAAAGCCTGAAATATAATGTTAAATGTATTATTAAATATATTATTAAACCTGTTATTAATTATCATATTAAACATATTAAATATAATATTAAACAGGTGGAAACATTTTTACCGTAAGAAAACTCAAACATCAGGATGTTTCATTCAGTCACAGTGAATCTGAATTCTGCAGAGCTGCAGAGATCTGATGTTATAAATATAGACGACCTCTGAGCTCGAGCCAAACCTCCGTCCTCCTCTTCATCCTCCTCCACCTCCTCTTCATCCTCCTCCACCTCCTCTTCATCCTCCTCCACCTCCTCTTCATCCTCCTCCTCAGCACCTCCAACACGTCCAAACAGCTCGACATCAGCTCTGTGTGAGTCGTGGTTTTATGTTTTTCTGTGTTACCTTTAATTGGAGGGACATTCAGATTGTCGTCTTTGTGGAAACATATGTTGACCAACCCCCCCAGCAGATGTCCGACTCGAGGCTCCAACACGCCACTCCTGCTGCTGCTGCTTCTCCGGGTTCACGGCACAGCACGGAGACTCTGAAGCTGAAGATCCGTTTTATGATTTCTCTGAATACAGACGTGCGCTGACACTGTGAACTTTAAATCCTCCAGCTGAAGATGAAACGTACCGAGCTCAGCGGCGTCTCGAGAGGACAGTCACACACTTTGTGTTTATTTTTTAAATCACTAAATAAAATTCAAATCAGGAGACTGATCCATGGACTTGATGTGATTCTCCTGTGTGCATTCACGCAGCAACTCCACGTAGGAAGACCTTTGTGGTGACATTTTATTTCACGTGAACGTGGCAGGTTTGGATGGTGGCGTGCAGGTCATCAGTGCTGTGAACTTCAGCTGTCCGTCCACGCTGATGAACGTAATAACATCAGACTACTTCCTGTTTGGTCCGGAGAGACGTGAGCTTCAAGCGGACTTCGACACACGTCAGGACGTTTGATGAAACATCTGACGCTCGTCCTCATCAACACCACAGGAAGAATATGAATGATGTACCACAAAGTCTTTAAACAGTCAGATTCTCACAGTTTGTTTAAAGAAAACATTTTATTTGCGTTGGATGAAACGTTGACAGAACGTTGTGACGTGTGCTGGTGAAGTGTTGCCATCTGCAGCCTGCTGGCCCGCTCTTGGCACCGTGTCCGTCAGCCTTTCCCGTTCCCAGCGAGCGCAGATTAACAGACAAGCCGAGCTGTCTGGCATTCACGGACCCCCCCCCCCCGAGAGAGAATTATCTCACCCCTCTGCAGGCCTCGATACCACCGCCACTCCAACAAAACAGCTTTTCACACCCAAACACCCAGAGGAGGAAGCCACCGTCCTAATAATGCTGCAGCACAGAGGACGAGCATCTCCACCCGCTGCCAGAGAGCCGAGGACAAATCCAAGCCTCTGTTGTAGCTCTTCATCTTTATCTCTCCTCTCCTGCTGCTCACGAGCCTGTCACCTCTCCGCGTTCAAACCCCAGCAGAGGAAAACCTTCAGCCACAGCAGCGACCAACAAGGAGGTGGCTGCAGCTCAAAGCCACACTCGGCCGAGGGTCAGTTCGTTGAAAACAAAAGCTTGGCTCGGTGCGGGACGCCTGGCTCCATCCTCGCGGCCTCCTTCCCTCGGGTCAGAGAGGATGACGAGGGACGGTGGAGGCAGATCAGGAACTGGCTGTGACGAGGAGGAGGTGGGCTGGGAGGGGTCTTCATTACGGCCCGGCTCTGCTCTCCTCATCTGCCTCCAGGCCTGAAATCTGATCCTGGAACTTTTCTGACATCAGCCAGGTTTGTTTCTGTGCCGTGAACATCACAGCAGCTCCGCGATCAGGACGGATCGACGGGACGGATCGACGGGACGGATCGACGGGACGGATCGACGGGACGGATCGACGGGACGCATCGACGGGACGTCAGGAGCGAGAGGAGCAGACAGAGGAGCCTCTCAAACATTGAACCCATTGAACATTGAATTTTGTAGTTCTTCTCTCTCTCACCCTGTCATGTATTTCTACTTCCTGCCTTTGTTTTCCCGCCACTTTTTGATTCTGTTCCCTGATTGGTTACACCTGTCCCTCGTTGGTCTCACCTACGTCCAGGCGTCCTGTCCTGTCTTATGTAGTCCTCCTGTCTTTGTCTGATCGTGCTGTGTTCTGCCAGGTGAAGTTACTTTTCATGTTCACCTTCATCTGCTTTTGTGTCACCTCCTCAAACTCACCTGTGAGATTATTCATGGATTCTAGTTTGTATTAATAATAAAGTATCATAAAATGGAAGTAGGAGCGTCACATGCTGCACAAATATAATGTTAATGTTGCTCCAATAATACGACAAACAGGAAGGTAAACCTTTGAATCACAGACAAAGATTTAAATATTTATGTGAACACATTTTCATAATCTCGTCATTCCAGTTCAGTCTTTGATCAAACTGCGACGCCGCTCACGCTCTGCATCACAGAGCCGAGAGGAAACAGAAAATATGTCGAGTGTTAATGTTAAACAATTCGTGGCTGCAGGCCGTCGAGCGGAGAGCCGCTTTAAAATATTTAAATTGAATCTGGAGCGGAGCCACCAGCGCTTGTTTTTCTTTTGGCCTGCAGGTTTGCGAGCGCGATCGCAGCTTCAGGTCAAATATTTTCCCAAATGTAAAAACGTGATGTAAGTCGTCCATATTTGAGCGCTTAAAGGCAGCGACGCTCGTGAAATCCTGCCTGCGGGGCTCGCCATGCATGTGAGAGTCATCCGTCATCGCCTGTGACTAGCACCACCTGCTCGCTGGGGACAACAATATGGAGGCCCTCCGTGATTAGCACCCCATGCTAACTGCTGTGACAGAGGGGCCCGTTCACGGGCGGAGGAGGAGGGGTGGATGCCAGGCGACAGCACTGATTAGTGTAGATTAATCGTAGTTAATATCATCAGGGACTTTCCACTGTGTCGCCACAGAACACACACTCATTAATAAGTGCTTTTAATTACCGTCATTAGCCTGAGTTTGTCCTCTTCTAAACAGTCCAGTTTGTTTCCCGGGACCTCCGTCACGGTGACAGAAACGTCCCCGAGCAGCACGAGGGAAAAAAGCTTCAGACGAGCGTCACAGATTTACAGTCAAACAAACAGCGTGAGGTGACTTTATGTTAGAACAGAGCAGGAGGACGTTCACACATGATGCATCATCACACCATCCAAACATCTACAGGATCCATCCACAGTCTGCAGCACAAAGTTTTAACACTTTCATTACCATTCAACACTTTCCTGCCTGTACAGACAACATTCACCTGATTACAGGTCAGTGCAGCATCAACAGGAGGTGACATCTGTTGGTTCAGTCCTCGGGTCACATGCCACATTCATGCAATCCAACTTAGATCAATGAACCACCAATTTTCATACGTGTGTTCATGTTTCGATGAACTCAGGTTTCTGCTGCTGGTCTGACAGCCTGGTCTGATCTTTGTGAGGCCCACAGAGCTCCAGAGCAGCAGAGTCTTTGTTCCTTCAGCCCCCTGTTGCTCATATAAGTTGACAGCTGCTGGGTAATAAGTGTTTAAATGAGATAATTAATGAGCGCTGTCAAATGAGCACAGTCAGCTCTATTAGGGCTGAGAGCCGTCCCTCCTCTGTCCTCCTGCTAATGCTGATCCACACCACAAACTCTGAGGGCCAGAAGAAAGTGTGTGCCATGTGTCATAACAAGAAAAGGTCATACTGGCATTAATTCATGTTTTCTGTTTATTGGTCAGTATACTGCTGTAAATAAAGAAAGGCAGAGGATCGAGTACAGAGCCTTGAGGGACTCCACAAACTGCTGTTTGCTGGTCACTGCCCATGAAGTGAGATGCATTATAACAGAGGAAACATTACTACAGTATAAAGTGTTACAAGTAAAAATACAAAAGTATTAGAATGTAGTATGTAGTGAAAGTAGTCAGAAGTAAAAGTACCAGTATCAGAATATTACATATTACTGGATCAATAGTTACTGACACAGCTGAGACTTTAGTAGAAAGTAGCACAAGTACAAGTACAAGTATCTTAAAATTGTACTTAAGCACAGTATTTTGTAAATATTTTGTTACCTTCCACCTCTGATTACGTTTTGCACTAATAGTTATAAAATGTCACACAGATAAGCTCTGAAAGTATCAGTTATGGTCTTGAATGATGAAGGTGGAACAGTCTCTACTCGTCTTGTTTGCCGTGCCGTGCCGTTATTCTTCTGTTATCTCCGACATCTTGTGTGGTTTGTGTTCTCACAGTATCAGCAGGGCAGCAGAGATGTGACAGAGGCTCCTGAGGGGCCCCTGTGGCCCCCCTGCTGTGTGTGACTTGGACCGGGACAGTGCCTTTGGTCATGCTTCCAACTGTTTCCATTGATGGGCAAGAAACATGTTGGACGGCGCTCCCAGAAGAAGATCCTCCCAAACACGGAAGGAGCCAAAACTCAATCAGGCCCGGCTCTCGGTGAGCGGTGCGGGTTCTGCTGGCAGCAGAGCGTCTCACGATGTGAAAGCGATTCGGTCGTGGCGGTATGAGCATGAATTATTGAAGGATTAGTAATGACGACGGTGGCCAAGCGTTTGTATTCGCTGCCTTCCCCTCCTGGCTGTGCACGGACGCAGCAGCTGCTCGTCCAGCTCGTATGATTTCTCTGAAAATGAAGATGATCATACAGCGGTGACATCATCTTCACAGCTGGACGGACTGCTATCGATTACTTGTATTAAACATGTTCAGACGTGAGCGCTCTCTGCCTGCTCGTCAGCAGCTTGTTTATCTGACCGGTTCCAGTGTTTATGTCTGCGAGCAGATAATGGTTTCAACGATTATGTCATAAAATAACAGGAAATGATTGAAGAGTGGACGAGATGATTGACGCAAAGCTGATTTTAAACAACGTTTAACGAAACACATTCAGCCTCGTTTAATGCAGAAAAACTTTCAAACATTTTGTTTTCGTTTGAACGTTGACATGCTGATTACTGGCAGTAATTATTGGGAATATTTATTAGAATAAAACATGGAAATTATGCACCAGTGCTATGAATAATCATTAACAAATGTAGTCAGAGCTAAACAGAACAAAATGTGCTGCTGCACAGGTACAACTGTACTGTCTGTAACACAGGGAGACACAAACTGCAGTTCCTCTAACGTCCACCTGAAGCTGGCTGCAGAAGTGAGTCAGTCTCCATAAGTCCCCATGTTAGACAGCAGAAATAAACATGTTTACAGCCTGGTACAAAAAACAGTTTTGGTCTCTGTAGCTAATTTCCCCGTTCATGACAACTGTACTGAGGGTGAATTTATATACAACTCACCTGTTCACATTATATTAAGGCTTAAAGTTATGCAGGATTCAGAGCGTGGACGCTTTGACTGACAGGTGGGTGTCATCATAGCACAGCTGTGAGGTCGGTTGGTGTTTTCGTGGTGCTGGTCAGTAACACGTCGAGGTTCTTCTGCCGTCTGCCGCAGCATCAAACACAGACGGAGTTTTCTGTTTCCAGACGTCGTCATTCAGTCACTTCATAATCAGGTCTGTCTCCCGCTGTCTCTGTTTTCACAGTCACATGTCTTCCCGTCTTCAGCTCACACGTGAACAATGCGAGTGACTGATGTGTCTGTTAATGGAGGACGGCGATGTGACGGAGACTCTTTTCACCGCAGACAGCTCCCGGTCGCTGCTCGTCCTCTCCAGCAGGTTCCACTGATGGGAGGTGCTGGGGAAGATGGTTGACCCCTCGGCCTGGAGAGAGAGACGGGTGGTGTCACTGTGTGTGTGTGTGACACACAGTCACACACACACAGTGACACACACACACACACACACACCACCCGTCTCTCCCAGTTCGTTTCCAAAGGATCGAAAAAAACAAAACAAATCACCAACAACAAAATAAAAATGGATTTCAGCTGCTGGGAGTGTGTGTGTGTGTGTGTGTGTGTGTGTGTGTGTGTGTGTGTGTGTGTGTGTGTGTGTCAGTGAGGAGCACAGGAAGTCTTTGAGGTCGATACAGGAGCAAAAAAACACAAACAACTTTAGATTTATTCCAAAAATGAATCTTCGGATCTGATTCAGGCTAAAAAATGATTTTAAATGTTTATTTCTGTTTCCTCGATTCAAACTGCTCCGTGTGAAACTTTATTTAAAATCCTTTAAAATCACAAACACACGTGTCCATCTGCACATACGTGTGTGTGTGTGTGTGTGTGTGTGTGTGTGTGTGTGTGTGTGTGTGTGTGTGTGCAGCAGATCAATTAAAAATGGTGAATGAATAAATGAAAGGTGTTTAAGCTGAGTTACTCATTCAACTGAGAACAGCAACCAGCTTCTTTTGGCAACATCTGGACCCTCCTCCTCCCCCTCTCCTCCCCCTTCCTCCTCCCCCCTCCTCCTCCTTCA
>CM024792.1:26208560-26228560 GCA_014281875.1 Nibea albiflora | reverse complement strand
GCATCAGATCAGATCAGAGGTGAACCGCACGGTCAGCTGAGAGAAAGAAAGATGGCTTCCTGTTCAAAGCACACACACACACACACACACACACACACACACACACACTCAGCAGGCCTCTGGTTGATGATGCATGAAGTCCGGACTGCAGCCAACTCCTCTCGAGCCTCGACGGGCTAATCTGAAGCTACTGCTCGCCTGCTGCTTCACTGAGCGTGCTCCGTGGGACACACGCCATCCAGCCTGCCGCCGCTCTGCTTCGTCCAGCCTGCAGCCTCCATCCGTCCATCCGTCCATCCATCCATCCGTCCGTCCGTCCGTCCGTCCGTCCGTCCGTCCGTCCGTCCATCCATCCATCCATCCATCCATCCATCCATCCATCCGTCCATCCGTCCATCCATCCATCCGTCCGTCCATCCATCCATCCATCCGTCCATCAGTCCATCCATCCGTCCATCCATCCATCCATCCATCCATCCGTCCATCCATCCGTCCATCCATCCGTCCATCAGTCCATCCATCCGTCCATCCATCCATCCATCCATCCGTCCATCCATCCGTCCATCCATCCGTCCATCCATCCGTCCATCCATCCGTCCATCAGTCCATCAGTTCATCCATCTGTCCATCAGTTCATCCATCCATCCATCCGTCTGTCCATCCGTCCATCCATCCATCCATCCATCCATCCGTCCGTCCATCCGTCCATCCATCCATCCGTCCATCCATCCATCCGTCCATCCATCCATCAGTCCATCAGTTCATCCATCCATCTATCCGTCCATCCATCCGTCCATCCATCCGTCCGTCCGTCCATCCGTCCGTCCATCTGTCCGTCCATCAGTCTGTCCGTCCATCCGTCCATCCATCCATCCGTCCGTCCATCTGTCCGTCCATCAGTCTGTCCGTCCGTCCGTCCATCCATCCATCTGTCTGGCCCGGGTTGGCCTGAGCCCACGGCGCCTCCAACACTCCAACATGATGGCAGAGCTTCAGCAGTATCCTGAGGGATGGATGGAGAGCACGTCGGGTATGTCACGTCAGAAAGAGTTTGAATCACTGAGGAGGTGACACAAGGTGAACAAGAAGACGCCAGACAGTTTACATGTTCACCGCAGACTGTCTAAAACCTGGACGTAGTCTCTGTGACGTCCCCGCAGACTATCTAAAACCTGGACGTAGTCTCTGTGACGTCCCCGCAGACTGTCTAAAACCTGGACGTAGTCTCTGTGACGTCCCGTCGTGTTATAAAATAACAGAGTTTTGCAGGCGGAGTTGTATGAATGAGAAAAGGAGTCAGTGGATTTTGTAAAATGGATGATGAAGATGATAAATCACGATCACTGCGATCACGCTGGTGAACGTTGTCCGACACTTTAACTGCGTGTTTTGGTGGAAATGTAGCGCGGCTCCATCAGGATCCCTTCAGGTCTGCAGTGAGATGAGATCTGGAGTTTTTGGCCCAGAGTCAGCAGGTCTCTGCAGAACGCCATCACAACCCAAAACCACTTTAATATCATGTGTGTGTTTGGTTGTGTGCCCAGGTTATCCTGCCACGTGTTTGTGATACTCAAAGCAGACTGCCAAGGGCCCCGGAGCCCCCTGCAGGCTCCCGTTAGCTCACTGTCTCTCACTAATGGACCCCGTTCACATAATGATCAGATCCATGGATCGACGGGGTCGGTCGGTCGCTGATGTGAGAGGAAAAGGTCAGAGGTCATCGCTCAGTATCAGTATGAGGAAGAGGAGCAGAGGCCGGCTGTCCTCGCGGCAGTGAACGCACCGTCGATCCGCTTCCTCATTTCATGTGGAAAAAAACAACTAATTACGTGGAAATATGATAATGTATAACGCTGGGGGAGCCGCCCGCCCAGCCCCGCTCATTACCCAGACTCCCCTACTCCTTCTCCTCCCCCCTCTCCTCTCCTGGTATTTCTCCCAGGGAGTCTCGCCCTTTCACGACTGGAGAAACATTAGCGGCCAGTCCGGCTTGTTTTGCATCAAAACAACGCCTCATTTGCATAATCTGAGAACGAGCTCCTCCCTCCTCATTGCTGCCAGGGAAGGTCACACACACACACACACACACACACACAAACACACACACACACACACACAAACACCACCAAACTCCCACCCAACATCATCATCTCCTCCTCTTTCTTCGCTCTCGTCATCTTCTCGTCCATCCAGTCGTCTAATTCCTCCAATCCAACCTCACCTGATAAGGCTGGCTTCAGGTGTGTGTGTGTGTGTGTGTGTGTGTGTGTGATCTATTTCCCCTTGCTGACCCCACCCGCCTCTCGACATCACTCCATCCTGTCCTGAGGGAGGAGGGCGTCAGTCATTCAGTGACTCTGACGTATTAAAGTTGACAGATTCCCAGTGTGACTCCGAGCCTGAACTGGTCACCAGTGTGACTCTTTAATGGGACTAATGGGCCTGAGAGAAGATCGAGGTTGACTCTAATACACACTCACACACCCATAAACCTCTGTACTACACACTAACTCTAAATCCCATCAGGCCCGGCGGCGCCGCGCTCTGATCGAGATATAAAGATTTAATTTACAATTTAACTGCAAACTACCGAAGTTAACAAAGAAAAACACTTAAAGTAACTTTGTGTTTTTAATATGCAGAAAATGTTACACAGATTTGGAAACATTAAAAAGAAACAACTGTTTTCTTACAGAGTCTGAATGTAAAGAAGATTTACCATAAAAATGTTTGTATGTACAGAACATATAGACATAAATACATATAGATTTATTTACAGACAATTACTGTCATTTTACATACATTCCATTCATTTTTCCCCCCAATACAAAATATAGAGACATAATTATAATTTGTCATTTATTGCATAATATTTATATTTAGTTTAGTTTAGTTTTGTATACAATAAAAAAATCAACTGTAATAATTTTGCTATTTTCTGTAAATTACAAAGAAAAACATCAAATAAAATTGTTAGTATGGACATAAACATTTCTATAACCAGCCACATATTTAAATACAGAAACATAAACATAATGTAATTTAAGGAAGCAGAAAAATACTGTATGAATAAGTATAAGTAAGTATAGTATGCAGTAATCCTGGCTGTCATTTAGCTGAGCCGGTGGAGCCGCTCCGTGTTCAGAGCCTCAGTCCTCGCCGCGGCGGCCCAGGATTCGACTCCGACCTGCGGCTCTCTCTGTCCACGTTCCTGTCAAATAAAGCTCAAGGAAAAATAATAAAATAATGAATTATATAAGTTATTTTCCGTAAATTAGGTTGCAGAGTTTGGAGTACACATTTTTATATAAAACTAATAAGACTAAAATCTACAATTTAGAATTAAATTAAATTAAATCTGTAAAAATATGAGGTTGTTTTCCATAAATGGTTAGTTTGAATGTAAATGTACACATTCACATTCATGCAAGCTAATAAGATTTAAAATGTTATTTTCTGTACGTTTCAGATTTTTCGTGATCACCTCATTTTAAAATCAAATGTCACTAATTCTTTGACTTCACGTGTTTGTTGTTTTCTGTTTCCTGCAGAATAACTCGTCACATGATGAACCAGGTGACGATCACACCTCAGGAGGTGAAGAAATCTTTTTTCTGCAGACAGGAAGTGGAAACAATGCGACAGATTTATTGTTGCTTCAGCTCGTGTTTACAGACCACACAGACTCTGAACGCGGCGTAATGATGGAGGAATATTCAGCTTTCACTCTGAATCTCTTAATAAAGACGTCCTCTCTCCTCTCTCAGCCTCTCGCTGGGGGAGGGAGGAACGCATACGATGCCACCGAGCTGAACGGGTGCCACGAGGCTGGCAGGGCCCGCCGCTCTGATTCTCCTGCCAACGCACCGCCGGTGGAGAGGCTTCAGTGGACGGCTCCAAAGCCGAGCTGCTTTAATCTCTCACTTTATTCGTGGCTGTAAAGAGGCTGTGCAGAAACCCTCGGCTTTGACTGGAAGGTGTCGGCTGCTTACCTGATAATTACCGAACTCCAGAAAACTGCCGTTCAAAGCGCCGTGAACAGATTCTCACTTTGTCAGCCAACAGATCTGTTAGAAGGCGGCGTCGACCGCCAACAGATAGGAGGCCGACACAGATCCACCGCTCCATGAGCACGAGGACAAAATGTCCTCCACGTTCAGGGCCGACAAACTAACTCTTCTTGTTTCTTTTCTGCCTTCGCTCGTCAGCACAGATTGTTCCAGGATTTAATCATGGGTCAGTGAGGAAGGGAAATTAATTTCAGGCCGTGCAGGAGTCACGGCGTCAGGCTGACAGGGACCCCGGGGGGCCTGAGGAGGTGGGCATGGGGCCAAACGCCGTGGCAAAGTCTACTAAAGCCACCACGCAAAGGGTAGCAGTCAGAAGTGATCAGAGAACGCCGGACGGTCGACTGGAAGTCAGGCGGAGCTGCAGCGACGTTTCTGGCGCTGAAGCATCCAAATGGACTTAAATCATGTGTGACAGACGCGCCTCAACTTCAGCACAACTTTCTTTATCTGACCTCTGAGGGCGAGGGCGGCTCAGTGCACGCTGACTTTTATCTGACCTCATTTTCAAGTGTAAAACCAGTTTGTGTGACGGGCAAAAAAAACCCACATCATCCAAAATCTAATGAGCATTTCTGCTTCAAATGTCTCTTTATTAAAGTAAATTAAAAGTTCTTAGGGAGCAGAATTCATGAATAAAGCAATAAAAATAATTAGATAATTCAATCAAGCCAAGTCGTGTAAAATGAGAGTAACAAGTAACTTTATCTGTAAAGTTAAAATAAATGCATTAATGTATTAAAATTACAGACATTATCTGTGAATCAACAAACTCAAAAGTTCTTACTTTATTATTTTTAGTTTATTTCAGCTTTGTTAACAACAATGATCTGTAATTAAATATGCAGATTATTATAGAAACGTTTGTCCGTATGACTCTTCATCCTTCAGTTCGTCACAAACACAAGATCCGTGTTTTTCTGTGGATAGGAAAGTAATGAGTAACTAAAGTTGGCAGACAAAGGTAATAGAGTAAGTGCACATACTTTGAATCAGTACATAAATCCTAGTCGTGTTCTTCCGTCAGCACATTTCCGTCCTCCTGGATGGTTTTCCCAGTGATCGGAGCTTCCCCAGGCCGAGCTGCCGCTCTGTGGTTTTCTGACATGTGTTCAAACACTTGAGGAGACGCTCAGCCTGCTCAGCGAGCCCAGGGAGGAAGAACTTCAGAATCAAGCTGATCCAGCCAGATTTGTGTGTTCAGACCAAATATCCAAATCTAATGTGCAGATATTGACTGAGCACTGTTTCCTTCTCATGCACAGTCACACCTCAGTCACCAAGACTGGATCCTGCTCTCCAGAGGATGAACCCCATCCTTTGCTGTCTTGAACAATGGTAGATGGTTTTATCAAAGTGGGCGACAACCGACACAGCATCTGAGAAGTTTGACGATTTCCGCGTATTCGGGGTCACAACACAGCCGCTAACATACACACCGCTTCGGACGCCATGTTACTTTACATTCGTGTTCCGGGAAGTCGGATCTGAACCCGGCCTGAGGTTGCTGATCAGAGGTCTGTTATTAATATCAGAATCAGGACTGCTGCTGCTGGTTCCTCCATTAAAGAGGATTTTCCTACATCACCTGTAGAAGCTATCCACTGGTGTGTGTGTGTGTGTGTGTGTGTGTGTGTGTGTGTGTGTGTGTGTGTGTGTGTGTGTGTGAGGTGAACAGGTCAACTCTGCTTCTTTCACCCAGCAGCTCAGAGGGGAGTGACCAGTGTTTGTGTTTCAACCCGGGAATTAATGAGGACAAGAGCTCAGAAATACAAGAGTGAAGAGGAGGAGGACGCTGCTGTTAGCTCAGTTTGTTAGCTGCTGTTAGCTCAGTTTGTTAGCTGCTGTTAGCTCAGTTTGTTAGCTGCTGTTAGCTCAGTTTGTTAGCTGCTGTTAGCTCAGTCCGTTAGATGCTGTTAGCTCAGTTTGTTAGCTGTTGTTAGCTCAGTCCGTTAGCTGTTGTTAGCTCAGTTTGTTAGCTGCTGTTAGCTCAGTCCGTTAGCTGCTGTTAGCTCAGTTCGTTAGCTGCTGTTAGCTCAGTTTGTTAGCTGCTATTAGCTCAGTTTGTTAGCTGCTGTTAGCTCAGTCCGTTAGATGCTGTTAGCTCAGTTTGTTAGCTGCTGTTAGCTCAGTCCGTTAGCTGCTGTTAGCTCAGTTCGTTAGCTGCTGTTAGCTCAGTTTATTAGCTGCGATTAGCTCAGTTTGTTAGCTGCTGTTAGCTCAGTTCGTTAGATGCTGTTAGCTCAGTTTGTTAGCTGTTGTTAGCTCAGTCCGTTAGCTGTTGTTAGCTCAGTTTGTTAGCTGCTGTTAGCTCAGTCCGTTAGCTGCTGTTAGCTCAGTTCGTTAGCTGCTGTTAGCTCAGTTTGTTAGCTGGGCTGCCCAGGCTGTGAGCTCAGAATGAGTGTTAGTATCACAGGCGTTTTGAACCACGGAGAGGGGGAGGAGCAGGAGAAGAAGAAGAAGAAGAAGAAGAAGAAGAAAAAGAAGAAGTACTTCAGGCCCAACAGTCAGCAGCTTCCGTAAATCCGTAAATATTAGCTGCTGCTGTGTCTGCTGCTGGTGACCTGGCTGATGTTTGGCTGTTAGCACAGATCGTGTTTTTAAAGCTCAGTCCTGTCACCTTCAACTCTCCATGAACTCTTAAATGGTATTTTAACAAAGTGATCACATGACAATAATCAGGATGTCCTCGGGTAGTTCTGGTCTGCTGGGTTTTTGCTGGATTTTCACATTTATCTGTGCCACATGAAGACAGAGAGTTGGAGGCGGTGAGGCGGGGGGCTGTAAAAATAAAAGTCCTGGAAACCTCACAGCACATTTCCTGTCTGCTCTCTCTCTCTCTCTCTCTCTCTCTCTCTCTCTCTCTTGGCTTTAAGACTGAACCAGTCGAGGAGACTCGCTCGCCCTTTGTTCTCCTATCTCACAGTTTACCCCCGCTCTCTCTCTCTCTGGTGTTGGATGCCAGACGTCTCAGGGTGACGGCGAGCTGTGGAATAAGGGGGAGGTGAGTGCGAAGTGTGTGTGTGTGTGAATGTGTGTGTGTGACAGCATTCCTCTTCCTCTGAGCGTGTGCAGGAGGTGAAGAAGACGAACAGAGCAGCTCCAATAAGGTAGGTGCCAACCAACCAACTTCACCTTGCACACACTTGGTTGTTGCCTTGAGGCCTCGCGACAGAGAAGAAACACAGATTAGAGGAAAACGAGGGGATTTCCTTTTCTTTTATTCTCTCATTCTTCTGTCCTTTGGCTTGTTTCTAATCTAAAACACTCACACACTCGTAAACACACACATTCATGGTAGTGTAAGTGTGTCCCTTCAGTTTTACGGGTTGAGGATGTGATTAAAGTGGCAGGAGTTCAGTGGAAACTTTCTCTGTAGAGTTTTTGTTGCAGAGTTCAGCTCCTACAAAGAGGCTGATGCTACCTGCTGCAACAACACAGTGCTGCTAAAGAACTGCATCTATGTTCACTGTATGAAGAGATAAATTCACTGTATGAAGAGATAAACTCACTGTATGAAGAGATAAACTCACTGTATGAAGAGATAAACTCACTGTATGAAGAGATAAACTCACTGTATGAAGAGATAAATTCACTGTATGAAGAGATAAATTCACTGTATGAAGAGATAAACTCACTGTATGAAGAGATAAATTCACTGTATGAAGAGATAAATTCACTGTATGAAGAGATAAACTCACTGTATGAAGAGATAAACTCACTGTACAAACAGATAAACTCACTGTATGAAGAGATAAACAGATAAACTCACTGTATGAAGAGATAAACAGATAAACTCACTGTATAAACAGATAAACAGATAAACTCACTGTATAAACAGATAAACTCACTGTATGAACAGATAAACTCACTGTATGAACAGATAAACTCACTGTATGAAGAGATAAACTCACTGTATAAACAGATAAACTCACTGTATGAACAGATAAACTCACTGTATGAACAGATAAACTCACTGTATGAACAGATAAACTCACTGTACAAACAGATAAACTCACTGTATGAACAGATAAACTCACTGTATGAACAGATAATTTCATACGTGTATTACAAACGGCCCGCCGGTAAATCGTGCTCCCACCACGCATAGACTACTACAAATCCCAACAATTCATTGCAACAGCGGCCAAACAGGTCAACACCTGTGCACCACCCCCTCCCCCCGCTTCTTCGGTTTGTTTATTGACACACTGACCAGCGGGTGAACGCACAGCGACGTTAAAGCGTGCAGAACATGAGCAAACGAAAGGTTGACCTGGTGAACAGGTGGGAGGCAGAGTACCTGTTCACTGATACAACAGGTAAACCTGTGTGCTAACTGTGCTAATGTGGCTGTACTGAAGGAATACAAGCAAAGATGGCACTCAAACACGTGACCATTGTTATTCAAAGATTTGAACATTTTCAGCAGCCACATTTGAAATGTTTGCACTTAGCTTGATGTTGTTGAAGAAAAGCAACATTTCTCCATCTTTATGGTTAAATATTTAAATGTTTCAATAAAAGTTCATCCTCTGACCTAGTCCCAGTCATCTATGATGACCTGCTGGGTGATATAACATATCGTTAAAATCATGTGAATCTGAAGGAACGCTCGGCATGTTTGTAATGAAACTAACTTAATTAAAAGGTTTTCAATGTGGTCACAGTTACTGAGTCCAGAAACTGTCAGCCTCAGTGTTCAAAGACCCGTGTGGGTCCGGCTGTGGTCAGATCTGTACTTCATTATCCCGTTTCATTCAGAACCGTGTCAGTTCACCTCAGAGCTGCAGTGTGTGTTTCCCATTCAGCAGCAGTGAGTCACTTCCAGCCATCGCAGCAGCTGGTGGATCATTTAAGAGACGTCCTGCCTCAGCCCGAGTCCTGCTGTTTGGATCCATCCAACACATTTCTGCAGAGACAGGACACCGATCCACAGGCTGTGCAGGTAAAACCAATTCCTCTGAGAGAGAGACGGTGTGGAAGGGAAATCTGTTGACTGAAAAACTTTGGGGATAACTTTATTCTGAAAGGCTCGGCTGTAACCGAGGTAACGAGACACTGAAGCTAAAGTCCACTGTTTTCTGTAAAACTGGAACAAAGACGTGTTAGCAGTCAGGCTTTGAGTCGTCCTGTGGTGACCACGAATGTCTTTGTGTAAATTAAAACATGCGTGTTGTATTTTTTTATGTTCATGTTTTAAAGAAGGACCAACTTCAACTTTAATGGAGTGAAACATGTTTGGATTTGTTCATTTTCAGTTACAAACTGAGGCTTGACGTTTCAGCTAGAGTAGAACTTGAGTTAATGTGCATGTTTTTCCAGACATAACACGGTTTAAAGACATTTTTGTGGAAGCCTCGAGCCTCTGAGTGCATTGTTTCCAACAACTGAGCTGGTGTTGTTTGGAGTGTTTGGGGAGAGCAGTCATACTGTGATGTTTGTACATAGTTATCTTAGCTTGTTAGCGTACTAACGTTAGCACCGAAGTCGTACGTCTGTTCTCACACTATGTAACTTTGGGCTCCGGGTCGGGAGAAGTACGTAACGCTTTACGGCACTAAGTCACACAGCACCAACTATTTCACTGATTCTGGTGAAACTGGATCAGATTTTATGGAGAAAATGTTTTCTGGTTTTCCCTCTGATGGTAGATGCTGTTAGCTCAGTTTGTTAGCCGGGCTGCCCGGTCTGAAGAGGGAAGAGTTGGTTTTCAGCAGGGGGCGGGGGTGCTGACAGGGAGCCGACCCAGTGTCGTGCCAGAACAGGAGCTCAGCTCAGCAGCTTCTATGGACATGATGGCAGAGGAGCAGAGAGTGAAGAGGACGCTGACGGAGGAAGCTAAGAAGAGAAAAGGAGAGAGTGAGCGAGCAAGAAGCCGCCGGACAAGAGTAAATCTGGGACTGACTTTTAGTGGTTGGTGAGAGCTTGGTGAAATAAAAGGCTGAAAGACAGACGCCGAGCTGGCTGACTGCTGCTGGACTAGTCAGTAAGATTAGCTGCTGCTGCTGCTGGTGAAATAAAAGGCTGAAAGACGCCGAGCTTCTTTTAATGACGTCAGCTTGTTGCCTCTTCTTCTGGTTTTCTGGCGCCACCTACTGATGACCCTGGAAATAAACTCGTATTCACGATTTGCGTCACATTTGGATGGAAACATCACGACCTCTCTGATATCAGAACGATGTTGGTTTGTTGTCCACCTGGCGGTTCCCGTCCCGTCCACAGGTGTGGTTTGTTTCTCAGCACCATGTACGGTGTGCTTTCTAACACCAAATCCATGAGCTGAAACTCAAACTAACGAACCGATGCTCGTCTGGCTGGATGGGAAGTGACACGCCGGCTCCAGTTGGTGCCCTGCTTTGATCCTGAAACCACCCTCCCCCGTCCTCCCCCGTCCTCCCCCGTCCCTCCCCCGTCCTCCCCCGCTCCGCCCGTCTCATGCCATTTCCAGCACCTCTGCGGGGGTCACGCAGATTAACCGCTTGTTTTCCTGCAGTGGGCTTTAGTTTGAAGTGAATGGAGGGTGAAAGCGTTTTCCGGCTGGTAGTGGGGAGCCAGCGGGGGAGAAGGCCGGCCAGCCAGCTGCATGCTGGGAGGTTTTTAAGGGTTTGGAAGATTTAGAGGAGTTTTGTGCAGTCGTAGAGATTCAGAGCTGAGCAGCTGATCATCCTGGTGATGTTGTTAGAAGGTTTGGAGCTGGTCTTTGCATTGTAAGTATTCTGAACATCAGATCGAGGGAAGACGTTTACATGTTGAAGAGGTCAAAGGTCACGTTTACAGCTGCTTGTTAGCTCTAAAAGCTGGAGAGACTGACTGACTGAGCCTTTCAGCCTGTCTAACTCCTGCTCGGCACGGCTTGGCTCAGCTCAGCTGGTTCCTCCTCAACAGAGGCAGGATTCACCGATCATGGCAGCAACGGCATGACATGATGAAACAGAGGAACGTCTGCACTTCATCAGCTGTCAGGATGTCACGACGTGAACAGTGACCATTCTGTCACTGATTGGTCTGCAGTGTTTTTAGTGTTCAGCGAGTGGAGTCGGGTAGCTTGTTCACCAGTAAACACGTCACAGGACAAAGTTCTTGAGTTCATGAGTTTTCTGCAGCTTCTCGACTGACAGTTCACAGGAGCCACGACTGACAGATGGTGTCAGGATCAGCAGACCTCAGAGGTCTCACAGAGATTAAAAGAACTTCATACAAGTTAAAAGCCAAGACGGAAACATGAATGACTTTTATTAGATCTTGAGAAGATCGGGACATTTTTAACAAACAGAGTTTACAGAGAGTAAAAGACTGAGATGTTCAACACGCTTTGCCTGATAGATGTTCAGAGAAAATAAC
Source organism: Nibea albiflora (assembly GCA_014281875.1). Taxonomy (NCBI): domain Eukaryota; kingdom Metazoa; phylum Chordata; class Actinopteri; family Sciaenidae; genus Nibea; species Nibea albiflora. Next base: position 26,217,149 of record CM024792.1, on the reverse strand, counting down.
GAGATAACTTTGGTAACTTTCTGTATCTGTGAAATCAACCCTTCACATTCACAGACCTGTGACTGGATCGTCTCACCAGCTCCGGCTCGGCGTTGCATGTTTTATCGCGGTTGTTTCGGGTCTGAGTGTGAGGCTGGGTAATGTAGAATAATCAGATGAGGGCTGACTCCGTGTGAACTCTGTCCTCTGCAGGCTGTAGTGATGTGGGTGGAGGCCGACTGAATGGAAACACAGAGGCCTCCATCAGCAGAATAAAACTTTCCACCTGAGCAACAAGAAGACCTGCTCGCTGATCCAAAATGGCTGCTGTCGGCGTGCTCCTGCTGCTGGCCCTGACGGCGGTCTGCGGTGGGCGTCGTCTGGTCGTGGTGAACTCGGGCGTGCAGGTCATCAGAGGCCGGTCAGCGTTCATCACAGAGAAGGAGCTGAAGATCAGCGTGGATCCGTCTGCAGACTGTAAGGTGGAGGTGGTGATGAACGAACCGGTCACTCAGAGAGTCGGGAGGCTGACGCCACAGGTGAGGGCGCCGTCTGGGGTCCAAATGAACCAGCACAGGCAGTGATACTGGTGTTACTGGTGTGTTGTTGTGCTTGCAGGTGTTTGACTGCAGCTTCTTGGAGGACGAGGTGAAATACGTCCAAAAAAACACGGGAGTCTCAGCTGGACGAGGACACGGTGATGCTGAGAGTCTACAGGTCAGTTACAGCACAAAGACGTTTTCAGCCTCCTACCACATGCTGCTTTTAGGTAGCCTCGCATGTTTCTGATGATTTCCATGAGCCCTGAAGACTGTCTGTGTGCAGGTTACACGTCCTCGGACACGTTGCGTGGAGACGGTGCTTCTCCCAGTGCAGGTGGTGGACTCTGGTTCTGGTGTGGTGGAGCTGGGCACGAGCCCCGCTGGTGGGTCATCAGTTTCCGCTTTATCCAACGCCATCGACAGCTCCATCCTGAACATCCGGACCCGGCAGACCTGGTCTGCACCGTCAGGCTGATGACCACCGACACCGGCGTCCCCGCTCTGGGTCAGCTGGTCAGGGAGGAGGACCTCCACGCAGAGGAAGGGTACGAGCGAATCTGGATCAAATCCTGCTACGAGATGTAAAGCTTACTGTTAGAGCAACGAAGAGATCTGATTGGTTTGTTGGCGTCCTTCAGGCAGAGAGACGGCGGGCGCTCTGCCCGGGGAACAAACCGTGTCTCCACGACACCAAGGAGGTCCGTTCTTCCTCAAAACCAGCTGCCAGGACTTCCTGAGCTCCAGTCTGAAGTACCAGCACCTCAGCCCTCCATCACCAGAGATCGACTACATCCCCATCAGGGTGGAGCTGAGGGAGCAGGCCACCAGGGCACTGCTGGAGGTACGGGCATAAATCAAACGATTGACAGGTCGGATGGAGGAAAAGTTCCTGGAGTGAAGAAGGTGGAGTGATGCTACTCGAACAATAGACTGCAGATTCAGTCATCCAAGTCGGATGTGGAAGTTTTCCAGGCGAGATTAGCGACTCCGACGTCTTGGAGGTTTATTGGCAGTCAGAAGGTGACATCTCACCTCCATGTATTTTCTCAGCTCTGGATGTGGAAGGATGTGGAGCAGGAGGTTCTTCAGGGCCTTCAGAGGCCTCAGAAATCCTTCAAAACCATTTTTTCTGCTTGTTAGCACGTAAACTGTGTGTCTTTATTACAGAGCTGTCATTTCTAACACGTCTGATTGTCTTCTTCTGGGTTCATCACTTGCTTACTCTTCACACCACGTAGAACAGAAAGGTTGTGGGCAGTACATGTTGATTTTTCTTTGTGTTGCAAATGTACATGTTGTCCTCAAAGACGCAGCTTCAAACAGAAACCTGTTGAGGCTCATCGTCTCTTTGCAGGCGGAGTCGGTGTGGTTGCCGGTTCTGATCACACGGTGCGATCAGAACCAGCCGCCCCAGGCCGCCTTCATGGCCTCCTTCTATCCTGGAGGTGGACCAGTTCATCCTCACCCCGCTCACCACTGCTGCCCTGGACGCCAAAGACCACGAGACGCCGCAGGAGAAGCTCGTCTTCAACATGACCGCCCCGCCCGCCCAGGGCTACGTCACCCACCTGGACGACCACACGAAGCCCATCACGTCCTTCACGTGGATGGACCTCCACGAGATGAAGGTGGCCTACCAGCCACCCAACAGCAGCCAGTCACAACGCAGGAACTATGAGGTACTGATGGGCAGACGTTACGTTAATCTGACGTCATTAAACATTATATTTCATGTAACGTGTCGATCTGTCTGATCTAAGATGGAGTTCCAGGTTATAGACGGGTCCTATGTGACCAGCCCCCCCATCATGGTCCACGTCTCCATCAGGGCAGCTGAAACAAACGCACCCCGAGTCTCCTGGAACATGGGTACGTGAAGACGACACGCGGTCTGTTTGTAACGGGAACGTGTTAACGCGTCCTCTCTCGTGTCTCAGGTTTGGACCTGTTGGAGGGTCAGTCCAGGCCGATCACATGGGAGGAGCTGCAGATCGTCGACAGCGACAACATCAACGCTGTCCACCTGGTGGCCGTGGACGGACCTCTGCATGGACGCCTCAGTGTCAGAGGTGAGCTTCCTGATTGGCTGCAGCACATAAACTGGGTGCAGGATATTGACGGAGTCCCGGCTCGACCTCTGCGTTCACCTCGCTCCTTTAATCCTTGCTGGTATTCCGACACACACCGCCCTGGGAATTCCCAGAGAACGTCGTCTGGCCTTTTCCGCCCTTTTTCCTCCATGTGTTGCCCGTCCGTCAGGGACCGCGGTGTGGCTGGGGAAGCATATGTCTAGTGGCCCTGCATGTGTTTCCTAATCAGGTGTAAAATGGGGCCGCGGCCACTTTGCCAGGGGCCGAGGCTGCTGCTGCCTCCCTCTCGGTCCACGTCGGTCCCTTCCAGCCCAGCGCGCCCAGAGACGTCCTCTTTGTCTCAAACGGGGGGAGCGGAGGGACGGAGCAGATTGGAGGGACTTATGCCATTTCATGCCGCCGTGCACAGGGAGCAGATGTACTGTCCCCAAACAGGTTTTCATGCTACCAGCTAGGAGGAGGCAGCGGGGGAGGAGGAGGAGGAGGAGAGGGGGTGAGGTGGCAGCGAGGGAGGGAGGGAGGCCCGAGGGGTTCAGGCGGGGAGTTAACCTTTCATGGCCGCTTTAGAGAGAGCTCAGAGAGGATACATCAAACCTGCTGATGACCTGCTGAAGCACGTCGCAGCGAGCTAACCAACTCTGATTCATTCATTCAGCCGGACGCTTCAGGTCAGAGGTTCTCAACCCGCCGAAGCAGAGAGCAGAAAGTCTCCTAAATAAATCTTTTTCTTTTTCACGCTTCTGTCGGGAAACACTCAGGTTATTACAAATATTAAGTATGGAAATATTTAACCATCTTCAGCCTGAATGTTTGGCATATGAAGTCATTAAGATAAATTACGTGAAGATACATTTGTACTTTTGTTTTTTCACATATTCTGATGTATATTTAACTTCTTATTCTTTGATCTTCTGTGTATTATCTTCGGCCTCTCTCTCTCATTAAAGTCGGGTTTATCCGTACAGTAGTCGGATGCTCGTTGAAACTTTTGTCCCACTGGGCCGGTTTCCTCCACCCGTCATCCCACCATCAGTTTGGACTCGTGTGTATCTGCCGTTCTCGTTAGGCGGGAACAAAGCTGACAAAAGTTTGGCTCCGCTGCGCTCACGTGTTCGAGGCCCCGTAAGGATCCTCGGATGGAGTCGAGTCTCTGAGGGGAGCGCCGCTGACCCGCCATGCTGCGACGTCACTGCAGGCTCGGTCCAACGCCTTCAGCCAAATGGATGGCTGCCTGTCCTGCTGCACACACACACACACACACACACACACAGTCCTCCCATCTTCTCCTTTATGGGCCTGTTGCCCAACGCCACCTTTGGGCCCAATTACCAAGTTGTTTCCATCAGTTGGACCAGTAGCCGGTTTCCCTCGGTAAAGTTGCTAATGAGGTTCGGGCTCGCGACCGCTCGTCTCTCAATCTGTCTGCTGACCTTGCCCTTCTGTCTCTCTGGCACGCGCAGGGAGACAGGAAGCCCCAGTCCTGGCAACCGGACGGCCACCGGGAAGGACGCCATGTTTTACCCCACCGGTGTTCACAGCACAAACCCGATCCAATGCCTCGCGGTGCCTTCAGGCGCTAAGAGAAACTTGTTATTTCCAAGTGACAATGGGAGAAAAAAAACACGGCGCATGTGTCGGAGACGGTAATTGAATCAAAGTGCGAAGCTTTGGCTGCAAACGGAGCCGTCCTCTGACAACAACACATGTCCGCCAGTGGGCCGCCAGTCATGTGACGCGATGCTGTTAGCCTTAGCATGATGTAGAGTGAGAGGAAGGCCAGCCAGCAGCAGAGAGCCGACAGATGGACATGGCCTACATTTCATTAATGTAGGACAGACGAGTTTGTCGTGTTCGGTCCAAACGGCGAGTTCACACTCAGTTTGAAGCACAGATCAGCTGATCAGAAGAAAAAACTGAATTTAAGGAGCTAAAAATATAAAAATACATTTAAATTTAAATAAAATTGTCAAATTTATTTCTTCTTTAAATCCGGTGACAAATCCTTCTTGAATATGTTTTATTAGAATATTTTAGGCTTTGACAATTTTCACATTTTATGAACCAAATTTATTGTTGTGAGTAATTTTCTTAATGAAAAACAAACATCATTCATCCTGTGAGGACGTTAAATGAAGCTTTCTTTGCTCTGTTGTGACGCTAAACTAAATTTATTTGACTTGTTATGTACAAATATATTCTCAGATTCTTCAATGTTACATTTTCTTCGAGGACGTCTCCTGATCAGCGTTTTTCATTCATTGATGAATCATGAATTGATTAACAGAGAAAATGATTGACAGATTAACGATGATTGAAAAACATTAAAATATGTCACGTTGTCAGACGTGTTTGTTTGCACGTGAACCTCCTCAGTGTTTCCTGTTTCCTCCCTCAGGCGGGAAGGCTTTCATGTTTCGTGTGCAGGATCTGAAGGAGGGCGCCGTCGTCTACCATCACTCCGACAGCGACACCACCCGCGACCACATCGTCTTCCGCATCAGCGACGGCCGTCACAGCATCCGCCACAAGTTCCCCATCAACATCCTGCCCAAAGACGACTCTCCGCCCTTCCTCATCAACAACGTGGCGGTGGAGGTGCAGGAGGGCGGCGCCGTGAGGCTGGAGGAGTACATGCTGTTAGCCTCGGACCTGGACTCCAGTGATGACTACATCCTCTACCAGGTCGTCTCCAGCCCCCGGGCGGGGCAGCTGGTCAGGAAGACCTCCACCCATGAGACAGGTGAGGGCGGGGTGCGTTTGACTGGAGAAAGAACATGTCTTCATAAAAGAACGTCCAAGAAACTCGTCAGACAATTTCTCAGTGAATCTGCAGTCGAGCTTGAATTCTCGTCCAAAATCATTCTCACCTTCAAATGTTTGGAGTTGCAGCAGCTCCGTCCTAATCATGGATGATCTGTCCGTGCAGGAGCTCCGGTGGACAGTTTCCTGCAGAGGGATCTGATCCAGGGTCAGATCTACTACCAGCACTCAGGAGACGAATGCTTTGAAGACTCCTTTGACTTCACGCTGTCCGACAGCCACCAGCCGCCCAACCTCTCCCAGACATACGTGAGTCAGATCAGATTGAAGCGCGCCAACATCTCCGTCTCATCGTCGTCACACTAACCCGTCTCCTTCCAGACCGTGGTGGTCCAGGTTTTCCCGGTGAAGGACCAGCTGCCGGTGGAAGTGTCCGGCAGCGTCCGCTCTCTGACGGTGAAGGAGACGGAGGTGGTTTACGTCACTCCGGCTCACCTCCACTTCACTGACAGAGAGCATCCAGACACGGACCTGACCTACGTCATCACGCAGCCCTGCTTCAGCCCGCTGCATCCTGGGTAAGCACGGCGCGCGGCCACGCAGAATGAAACTGATCCAGGATGTCCAGCTCACGTCTGCTGTTTGATTCTCAGGCTGATGGACGCAGGACGTCTGTTCTACACCGACAGCACCAACTCCATGAAGAAAGACCACATGGTGCCGGTGTTAAAGTCCTTCACTCAGGTCTGAACCACAGACGGGCTTCAGCCAGCAGAGAGATTATTAATGAATTACACGTGACATCAGATAATTAACGAAGGTCACGTTCTTTTTATTTGCTGTGAGAATATTTAGTTTTTCCTTTAAATCTTTAACATTTTAAATTTCTGCAGCTCGGCACATAAAACAATAAGAAGTTTCATTCGTAGTTGTAATCTGTATTTGAGGAAAGTACTCGAGTAAACGTCCCTCTCTCCCAGCATGCAGTGAACCACATGAAGGTGGCCTTCATGCCCCCCGTGGAGGACATCGGTCCGGAGCCGCTGTTCGTCCAGTTCGTCTTCTCCGTCAGCGACCACCACGGCGGCACCGTCTCCGACCTCCTCTTCAACATCACCGTCACCCCGGTGGACGACCAGGCGCCAGAGGTCAGAGGTCAAACAGAGGCTGAGCTTCTTCTTCCACCACATCAGATAGAAAATCCATCAGTCAACGTTCAGTCAACATTCAGGCAACGCTCAGTAAACGTTCAGTCAACGCTCAGTAAACGTCGGTTTTTGATGCTCTCTGTGGTTGTCAGGCCTTCACTAACCTGCTGCGAGTGGAGGAGGGTGGAGGCGCCTTCGTGACTGAGGAGCACCTCCTGGTTGAGGACCGTGACAGCCGGGAGGAGGTGCTGAGGGTGGAGCTTCAGAGGACGGCTCGCCACGGCCGGCTGGAGCTGCAGGGCCGAGTGCTGCGGACGGGAGACGAATTCACTCTGCAGGACCTGAGAGGACTCCGGCTCAGGTCACACACCGAGGCTGCCAGTACTCGATTACTTTCTGATGAACTCATCGTGTGTGAAGCGTTACGTACTGTTTGAAAATCAATGTGTCGCAGAGACTTCAGAGCCTCTGTGGCCACACAGCGCTGTACCGCAGATCAGATGTTCTGATCAAAGCTGTGTGAACATCACAGAGAGCGTGTGTGTGTGTGTGTGTGTGTGTGTGTGTGTGTGTGTGTGTGTGTGTGTAAAACAGCTCACTCAGTCAGGCTGGCCGGTCGGATGTGGCTGTTTTAATGTGTGATTGGTGACTTCGTGTCTTCACCCACAAACTTCTGAGACCTAAAAACTGTCCTGAAGACTCTGCCACAGTCTCCATGTTATCGTGTCACAAAGTTACATTTGTTACAGATTTATTACAGACTGCTGTTGGACTAATACAAATACTCGAGTACAGCTGAACATTGGGATTACTCTCTGAAGATGTTTAAGATGTGTTTAAATATTTGAACGTGTGCTGCAGGTACATCCACGATGACTCTGAGACGACTGAGGATGAAGTTTACCTGAAGGTGACGGACGGGCTGAACTCAGTCGAGGTCGTGCTGCTCGTACAGGTGAGCTGTCATCAACATCAGCCGGGACGCCAGGAGCCAAACCCGGCAAGAAAACCAGCTCGGCAGGCTGCTGATCTGTCTCCTGCCGTCCTCAGGTCCTAGCGATGAACGACGAACCTCCCCAGCTTGGTGGGGGTCTTCGCGGGGAGCTGACCTGCCAGGAGGGGGGCCGCGTTCAGGTAACGGTGGACTACCTGTCGGCCACGGACCGGGACAGCGACGACTCCAGGCTGACTTACATGCTGGCCCGGAGTCCAGCCGAGGGGAGCTGCAGAGAGCCGGACTGACCGTGGACAAGTTCTCCCAGCAGGACCTGCTGCAGGGACACATCTACTACGTCCACACAGGTGAGAGGCATCATGGGAAAACCCATTCGATGGTCGTCATGGGAACACGACAGAGTCCTCCTTAACATCATGTGTTCACATTTCAGAGAGAGATCGGACCCGAGCCGGCGTTCGACACCGTCACCCTCATCATCTCTGACGGAGAGGCTGGCGGCACGGACGGCTGTTGTCACGGAGACGCCCCGCCCCCACCCGTCCCTCTCCACGGCACACTTCCTGTGTACGACCTCAATGTCACCGTTCTTCCCGTCAACAACCAAGTCCCCGCCATCGCTCTGGGTGAGACGTCTCACGGTCAGCGTGAAGTCAGACCGAGCAGCAGCTGCAGTTCATCAAACGACCACCAGAGGCCTGTGTGTGTGTGTGTGTGTGTGTGTGTGTGTGTGTGTGTGTGTGTCTGTGTGTGTCTGTGTGTGTGTGTGTGTGTGTGTGTCTGTGTGTGTCTGTGTGTGTGTGTGTGTGTGTGTGTGTCTGTGTGTGTGTGTCTGTGTGTGTGTGTTGTGCTGCTCACTGCTGACAATCCTCTTAATGCAGCCGAGCAGCTCCGACACGCTGTCACCTATCAGTCCAACACACACTCGCACTGGGGGGGTAATATACATGACACACACGTGTGTTCATGCACACACACACACACACACCCCACACACTGATGACAGCTCTCACAGGAGTCTGAGCCAAGAAGAGGGATTGGAGGAGCTCTGTGGTTATCAATGGAGACCAGTGACCACTGGGACTCCACTGGGAGAGTGTGTGTGTGTGTGTGTG
>CM024792.1:26159022-26208460 GCA_014281875.1 Nibea albiflora | reverse complement strand
GATACGGAGGGCGTCAGGCGGACACCTGTTAGCTCCCCGCAGAGCAATGAACTCTGGGAGAAATGGAGGCGCAGACAGCGAGTGAGACGGATACAAAGAGGAGAAAATGTTCTGGTGTTGAGGGGAGACGAGGACACTGAATCCAGGACGAGCAGCCTTTGTTTGTGTCTCTTGTATTTTTAGTTTGATTGATTTATTCCCCTGATATCTGCGATCTGTCTGAACGCAGGCGGAGGACGATTACGGTGAACGCAGAGCTCAAACATCAAGCCGAGCGGCTGAGGACACAACAACTCTGTGCACTTACTGTCTGGACAGATCAGACGTCTCGCCTTTGCTGCTGCGTTTGAAACTCGGCCTTCAGGACAGCGTGATGAACAGTGAAGCAGAAGAAAGGCCTTTAAGTGGCTCATAACGTCTGTCTGACGCGGCTTCTGCACGCTGCGAGGATGAAGGTCGAAGTCGGGTCGATGTTCACTCACCTCGGCTCATTAACTCGATCACATGAGGAAAACTTTTCTTCTTTCAAGGTTTCTCTCGTGTTAATATAACAAACCTTTGTCTGAAACAGGAAGCTGAGTTCTGCTAACGCTGAGAAGAACACCTGAAAATCTGAAACATGACTTTGTGTCAGTGTTGGACAGACGCTGGTGGACAGACGAGGACAGAAGAAACAAACATCCGTTTGACTTCATGCAGGCTGTGAACACGTTGGCGTGTTAAACCATAGGCTGGTTCGTGCCGTGATTCCTCGTAACGTCCGTCTGCGTCAGTCGTGGGCATGTGTTAGAAATACTTCATGTGCATCAGAGAAGATGCTTCAAATGCATCACGCAGTGTGTGTTTTGTGTGTGTGTGTGTTTAGCCAGGTGGTGGGAGTGTGTGAGCGTTCGGTATCAGTGAGTTCAGAGCTAAAAGTGAAGTGAAGTCGATGGCGGCGAGTCGGCGAGGATGCAGGTCAGTCTGAAGTTTTGAAGTTATGTAACGTTGACTTCAGAGTGATCACGGCGAGCTCCGTCAGAGGTCACGTGATTCACCTGAATGATCGCGATCTGCAACACAAACGATGTGACTCTTCTCAACTCTGCTTCTATTTTGATATGATAAATTAATGATGAATAAATTTAAATTACTTTACTGCAACATTACGTCATCAGAAAATAACACGGACATGATGGCAGAGGAGCAGAGAGTGAAGAGGACGCTGACGGAGGAAGCTAGAGAAAGAAAAGGAGGAGAGAGTGAGCGAGCAAGAAGCCGCCGGACAAGAGTAAATCTGGGACTGACTTTTAGTGGTTGGTGAGAGCTTGGTGAAATAAAAGGCTGAAAGACAGACGCCGAGCTGGCTGACTGCTGCTGGACTAGTCAGTAAGATTAGCTGCTGCTGCTGACCTGGATGATGATTGGCTGGTTTTTCATCATCAGTAATGTAATCGCTGCCTGTATTTATCACAGTGGGATTACACTCTGATTTCTTCGCAGTGTTGCTTTCAGAAATCAATTTACTAAAAGGCTTGAAAGAAAGAAGCTTTGCTGGAGCTCTTCATGCAATTTTGATTCTGTTTGTGCAGATATCGCTCGCTGTCTGCCTCAGCTTCAGTCCAGCAGCAAATGTCAGTAATGAGTAAACACGAGAAGCATCGACGCGATGTCAGAGGCCACTCAACGGACAGATACAGACGAGACTCTTCAAACCAGGATGAGTCATGTTTGAAATTCAAGGTGTGAAAGTAAACTCCGTGAGGATCGGGCGTTTATTTACTGACTGGTTGATTTTATGGAGAGAAAAAAGGTACGAGGTGGTGAAGGTGAAGCAGAGTGCAGAGAGTCAGGACGAGGTGAAACCGCTCCGACACTTAAAGGTCCGGTGCGTCAGATTGGGGGATCTTCATAAATCACGTCATAAGACTCTCTTTTCTCTGCTGAACAAAACATGAAATAATAAAGTACAAGTACAGAGGAAACTTTAACAGGTCCGGCTTGCTGACCGCGTCCTCTTCAAACAAACTTGAATCTTTGCAGCTTCGTTGCCGTGATCCAGATGGGAACAGAACCCCGCGGACGAGCTCCTTCTTTACTGGAAGCTCTGCTCTTAAATCCTGCTGTCAGCCACCGACACAGAATCTGGCGAGACTCTATCGCTTCTCTTCCTCCAGACTGCACACAAACACACACAAACACACACGAACCCAAAACCTTCCCAGAGGTGCAACACAATGAAATAGTGTGTGGATTATGTTGAATCCCTGTCAGTGGTTTGGTCCAACCCAATAATCTTCCCATCCTGGCAGCAGTTCCTGACTCTGTGCCACAGATCCACTGCGAGCGCAGCCAGAATATCAATAACTGGAGGGATTGGACAGGCATCTGCCCACAGCTCGGAGACTCGGAGACACGCCGCGCAAATGAGCTCAGCACAGGTATGAAGTCCACGAGGCCTGAAGTCTGCTCAGGATGACGGAGAGGACGGTCAACTGTTTTAAATAGTTTGAATCTTACTGACTAGTCCAGCAGCAGTCAGCCAGCTCGGCGTCTGTCTTTCAGCCTTTTTTATTCACCAAGCTCTCACCAACCACTAAAAGTCAGTCCCAGATTTACTCTGTCCGGCGGCTTCTTGCTCGCTCACTCTCTCCTTTTCTCTTCTTAGCTTCCTCCGTCAGCGTCCTCTCACTCTCTGCTCCTCTGCCATCATGTCCATAGAAGCTGCTGAGCCCGATTATGGACAGACAGTGTGCAACTCTGGCTAACGTTAGCTGAGAAATGGAGTCCGCTCATGTCAGATCCGGTTTTGGCTCCGCTCCCCATCAGTCTTCTTCTTCTTCTTCTTTTCCTTCTTCTTTTTCTTCTTCTTTTTCTTCTTCTTCTTCTTCTTCTTCTTCCCGGCGGTGTGACACTCCGTGGTACAAACACTAACATTCCCCCGGTGCTCTGAGCTCACACTCCGGGCAGCCTGGCTAACAAACTGAGCTAACAGCAGCTACAGCTGGCAGCAGTTTACTTCACCGTCCATCAGGCGAACTCGCCTCGATGTGGAAAATAGTTTAAAGGTTTAAAGTCTTCCTTCTCTTCGCTCTTTTCTTTTCATATCTTCATTTTCTAAATATACATCGACCCGCATCACGTTCACGTTGCTGCTCCGTCTTTTCTTCTCAGCTCGTCTCTTCACTTCTCGTGTAAACAAACGAGGCGTCTGTCGTTCTGGCTCATGTCTGTTTCACACTTCCCAGCAGACCTGTAGAGTCTGGTATGTGTGACACACACACACACACACACACACACACCACACACACTCTCTTTAGGTATTTATAAACATGTCCAGCAGAGGAGGAAGTTAAATGCATCTGTGTTACGGCAGCAGTCTGGTTTCCTGCTGGTTTAGCTGTGAGCTGCTGTGCACTCGCCGTTGGTGGAGTCTTCTGCTGGATCAGAGGACGTGTTTATCTCGGTTTACAGTGTCATCATTTTGTAAAGTAGTAAAAAACTTTGTTGTAAAAGGAAAAATTTGTGTCCAAATAATGTTGAAAAGCTCCGCTGGGATCCAGCCGTGTTAGGGAAAAGGAAGCAACATAAAAGCAGAATGTACTGTAATAAAGTTTATTGCCTGAATATCAGATTTAATTAATCCAAAAAAGAGGAGTGAGGCCAGACTGCAGGGAAAGGACTGAGTGGATAAACAGAAGAGGAAAAAACCTCACAAACTCACACACACACACACACACACACCCTTAAACCTCATTTTAAACACAGCGTCTGTGTGTGTGTGTGTGTGTGTGTGTGTGTAATCACTGCTGTTACACTTGGCCAAGTCCCCGATAGAATCAACGTGAACCTCAGCAAAACGTTAATTCAATAATCACACTCACACGTTTAAAGAGGTCGAGAAAAAGTCACACTTGAAATTTAGATGTGTCAAATGTGGCGGCCGCTGCGACCGACATCCACAGATCAACCAATCAGACAACACGTCCTCCAAATTTAATGACGACATCGCAAAACTCTTCAAATCCTAAAATAGAGGAAGAAAAACTCATCGTCAGAAAATCAGTTGTGACGTGACGAACACTGTGGTTAAGATTTGGTTACATCGTGGTTGAGCTAAACTGACTTGATTAAGGAGCGATGGCGGTCATGGTTGAACAGAAACCAACACAGACAAACAAACGGACAGACGTCTCCTTTGTACCCTGAGCTCCGCCGGCTGTGCCGTCCTGATCGTCGAATCGTCGTACCTCGGTGCTGTAGCTGCCTTTTAGATGCGCGAGCGAAGCTGATGAAATGACCAAATTTTAGGCAAGTTACCAAAATCCGGCGGTGCAGATCGCTGTATAAAGTGTCCATCAGTGAGAGCAGCATGTTTGTTCTGATTCATCAGGTAAAAAAATAATCACCTGTCAGGCCGGACAGCAGCGAACACTGTCAGACGCAGTATCACGTTATGAATTGTAAATGGGGCCTTTCATTTGGAGTCAGACTATAAAACCACAATTTGCCTGTCTGACATTCATTCCCCTCAGATAAACTCTGGATAAGAGCGGCCTTTGTAGACTGACAGGGTCACACACACACACACACACACACACACACACACACACACACACACACTTTGTGCTAAACTGAGAAATATTATTTCTTCTAGGAACGAACATAATCCACGTCTGTGAGTTTTTATGATTGGAAGCCATCTGACTGCAAGAGGATGAGTCCTTTATTGAACAGAGCCAGTCTTTATGCTAAGCTAGGCTAACCACATTCCCGCCCGAACACACAGACGGACTTTGAGGTCCGCGTATAATATGATAAAATAATAATTCCATGTAGAATGGCAAAAAAACCCAAGATGACCTGTATTTTCATGTATGTTCAGACCTTTTAGTCCTTTAAGTAATCAGTCCGTCTCTGTTTGTGTAGCATGTTGGCATCCACGTTCCCGTCCTGCATTTAAAACCGGACCACGTTAGCTCGCCCTCCACGACCCGACTGTGTGACCCTCTGTTATTTCTTCTGTTAGTCAGTTTTCTCACATGACCGTCCAGCTGGAGAAGTCGCACTGCCAGTACGACTAATGACTGTCAGCTGACTGCTTCTTTTCACTCCACAGACAGACAGACAGACAGACAGACAGTGAACAGGCAGACAGGCAGACATTTCTGTTGAGTGGACAATGAGCTGAGTGACTGTCCTCAGTGTCGGCCTCATGGATGGGACCATGTGAATCTCAGCTGATGCCAGCCTGAACCCAAACTGCTCGCTGCGAGAGGAAAATGGGAGCGGCGATCCTTTACTGTTAAAGCAGTTTTTCCAGCCTGGTGGCTGATGGGAAGACACGGGGGACACGAGATGTTGGTAACGCAGAACGAGCCAGGACTGAAGGAGTCGAGCAGTCAGCTTTTCTTCCAGAAAGGACGCCAGAAAGTGACGAACCCGGTTAGCTGTAGGTTTCTTAAGCTCGTAATATTTGGGTAGTCGGGGATTAATTCTCAAATTATCTTATTTGGATGTTAATCTAGCGTGAAGTGAACAGTTTAGACTCTGGTCTAAATGATTCTGGCAGCGTCTGACTGCCACGGTTCCAGTAATGATCCTCAGATTCGAGACGCTGTAATCTTTTATGATCTTCACCGTACGGGAAGTTTCCTAATGACACCTGTTAGTTTATTAGTCCGATCTGTTTTCCTCCTCACTTCACCACCAACAAACAGGAAGAAAGGTCACATGAGCGCCATCAGAAGCTCGCCAGACTTTAACCTGGTCTGATTCAGTGATTTTCTTCCTGGTTTATCTGCGTTACTGTGATGAGCAGGCTCCTTAGAGGTTTATTTTGAAAACTTCACCACTGATACTGGCCCTGCATTTACTTGGTTGGATCGATTACCACGACGTTAGCTTACACCAAAACAGCACCGGATACGTCACGAGACGTTTCAGGAGCGTCTGTTTGTCCTCTACACTTTGCTCGTTTTTCTCGGGTGTGACCTGCCGAAACAGATACGCGGCGGGCCGTTGGGGTAGAAACCTTGACTAGACTGACTAGTCGCATCTTCGGCCGGTGAAATTTAAGCTGATTTAATCCCGACCTGAGCAGGGACTGACCTGTCCTCCGCTCAGATCTGTGCTTCAGTTTGTTTTTCTCCTTTGTTGCAAGCCTCGTCTGTAAACAGAAATCTCTCAGATATCAGACAGAAGAATTCCCACATTCATGCACGTTAGTGTGAGCGTGACCTCGGTGTGTGTGTGTGTGTGTGTGTGTTGTGTGAAGGGCACAGCGACTGAAAAAGACGAATGGAGCGGACGGAGGAAGGACTGAGCTGTGAGGGTTTGATGAATGTGGAGACAAAGCGAGCTCGCGTTGTTTCTCTGTTAACACACAACCGCCGCGGAGCTCATCGAGCTGCCGCCTGCTTCTCGTGCCGTGTTTACCCTCTCATTTATTTTTAATCCATCAATGGAGCCTTACAAGCCTCACCTCGACGAGAAGGTCAGCGGGGAAGGAGAAGGAAAGAGGCAAAAAGGTGAAGTGAGGAAGGAAGGAAGGAAGGAAGGAGGCAGAGAAGGAGGGAGGAGGAGTCACCTGATGGACACATTTGACATGACGCGCTCACTTCTTCCACCCGGTGCAACGTGTTTTATTTCTAGTACATTTCCATCCTCTCCTGTTTGTGCGACTTGTCTATATTTAGTATTCCATTTGCTCATTTCAGCCTCTGCGCTCCCCCTCCTCTAATTTCTCCGTAACCCCTCTCCTCTCCGCCGAGCTACTCCAGGCACAAACTCTCCGAAATGGAATTGCTGTCGCCTCCGATTTAACTCAAACACTTTCCAAATCCAGCTCACCTCCACCTCGTTCTGTCTGTCGGATTTTTCTTGTTCTGAATCAGACTTTTCTGTCTTTAGGGACAAAGTTGAACAGATTTCTTCTTTCTTTCTCTCCGTGTCGCTCAAAAGCTCTTCAGAAAAACGACCAGTTTGATTCCAGTTCTGAACATTTCGAACACTGGCTGATTAAAACGCAACAACACAAATTTACTAACTTTACGGGCCAGTATGTCAGCTATAAAACGAGGTCATGTGAGATAATGAAGGTGAATGTGTGTGAACAGACGCGTCCATCACCTGCTCAGGTGACTCACACACAACCTGCTTTTTGTTTTTTGGTTGTGATGGAAAGTTTCAGATTTTTTCCTGATGGACTGTGAAGTAAACTGCTGCAAACTGTAGCTGCTGTTAGCTGCCTGGATGTGAGCTCAGAGCACCGAGGGAAGCATAGCCTGTTTTTAGCTGGCAGAGCTCCTGTACTAAAGATGGAGGCCTGCTAAGTTAGCTGCACGGCTAACTAGCTAACAGCAGCTACAGTTTGCAGCAGTTTACTTCACAGTCCATCAGGAAACTCTGTAAATCAGAGCTGAGACCAGGAGCCCAACAGGAATTGACCTGATTACAAGTCAGTGTAGTTCTGGTCTGGCCGTGTTCCCTGAGGTTCTGCTGCTGTGCTAACAGCAGCTACAGCAGTCTTTGAGGTTGCTAATGAACCTTGTGCTAAAAGCTAAAAGGTTGACTGGTGGCTAGCTGTCATATCATTGGTTAAGCACATGTCCAATAGGAACTCCACTGACCTGATTACAAGTCAGTGTATCATCGGCAGGATTTCGCAGACGTCGGTTTGGCTGTGCAGCTCGTTTCAGACGCGTGAACCGCAGCTGAGAATCATGAAACTACTTCAGTGAAGTCTCAGACTGAGAACGTGGAGCTGAACAAAAAGAACAGGTCCACTTTAAAACACACACATTGAACAGAAGTGATGCCAACAAGCTGTGACTTTCCAGCTAGTAAAGCGTTTTGGCCGTGTTGGATATATAGTCAAATTATGCAAGAGAGAGTTAAACAGGTACCAATTTGTCATGTTTTGACATTAAAATATTGTTTTTGGATTTTCTAAGACTGAATCCAGCTCAAACTTTCGCTGTTTCTCTCCTGCAAACTGTGAACTGCTGCAACAAACTTCCCCAGACTGCAGAGCCGGTTTACTGGATGTCACATCGCCTTCAGCGCTTGTCAACTTCAAACGTTAAGTCGGGAGGAAAGTGGCTGCTTCGATGCATCCGCTGACATTTCTCTCGACTTTGGAAGGTGACAGCCACCGCGGGCGGTTTGACATTCTTTAGTTAACGTGATCGCACGTGGAAAGTATAGCTTCACTGAGTACTGCAGCAGGTGGGCAGTCAGCACACACTGCAGTGTTCGTCAGTGTGGGTCAGAGTATATGGGAGTATATATGATTATTGCATGCGTTTTTCCATGGTGAACGCAGCGTAAAGCTCTGAGTGTTCAGGCGGCTTCAGGATGCCAACAGAAACAAACAGAGTCAGGCTGCAGGAAACTTTTCAGAATTTTCCTGGTGACATTTAAAATCCCCTGAAACAGAGCGAGCAGAGCGCCGTTAGCTTCGACGTGTTTACCTGTTTCGAGGCAGGCAGCTATAACGGTCCATTAGCTGGAGAACCGAGACCGGGACCACTGCACCTGCATCTGAGGCCGGCTTGAGAATACAGACCTGGACAGACCAGGTTTTCTTTCCCCCCTGGCTGAGTCAGCTAATCTCAGTAATCCCACCGGGAAGTCACTTTGTCAGACGAGCTTCCGTTTGTCTCGGAGACCGTGTTTGGTTCTGGTCTGGCCGTGTTCCCTGAGGTTCTGCTGTGTGCTAACAGCAGCTACAGCAGTCTTTGAGGTTTCTAATGAACCTTGTGCTGTATCGCTAAAAGCTAAAAGGTTGCCTGGTGGCTAGCTGTCATATTATTGGTTAAGCACATGTCACATTTTTTTATAGGAAGAAATAAAGTGATTCAAATTTGATATTAGAGTCCAAAGAAATAGATTTTCTGTCAGTTTCTTTGGTAAACATTGTTGGATCGGTGCACAGTCTGACCGTGGACGTGATCTAAAACTTTTTCATCTTCACTTTAAATCGCCTTCACGGTTTGAACCGAGCCGTCTGCAAACAGAACCTCTGAACCAGCAGCATCCAGTCTAACAGGGGCCACAGCAGCCTACAGAGGTGGTTTTGGCATCCTGGGACTGAATGCTCGACCCGGTGTGACAGGCGGTGGTTAACAGGGGGGCCTTTGACGGCTACGTAGAGGTCAGCTCTATCTTTACCAACATTACTAAGCAGATTTTGTGAACCAGCCTCACCGCACATCCTGTCATTTGCTCACACACCCTGACCGACCTCTCAACCACCACTCGCCTTAGTTAAATATAAACACACACACTCAGACACACACACACACACACACACCTCTCCCTAATAGGCCAAGCTGGAGGCTTAAAAATAGCCCCTGCTGACACACTGTGTTCTATTCTCAGCCGTGACATAATTACCGGCCGAGCAGTGACAGTGTTATTCCTCCTCAGATCTGATGATTCTGTTTGGCTTCAGGTTTTATTGTGACTATAATTACAGCCGTTCATAACAGCGTGTGACCAGATGTGAGGCTCTAATTTTACCTGCTGCATATGCTGCTGAACACAGTCTATCCTACAGAATGTAACTATTGTCTGACAGCTGCTCACAGTGCTCGTGGTAGTTTTCCGTGAGCGTGACGCAGCCTTTGGTCAACATGGAAACATACAGAGACGGGACTGAAAGCTTCCTGTGAAAGTTTCCTCTGTTAGTTACAGCAGAAAATCATTAATGCAAATTAAATTCAGCCTTTTATTTCACTCTTGTCCGGCGGCTTCTTGCTCGTTACGTAGTGAGACAGACGTACGAATCGCACCGGTCACCTGATCACAGGTCAGCGTGGATCAACAGGAGGTCACAGACGTCAGTCTTTGGTCGTGAAGGTCGCTGATCGCCGCTTGCTTGAGTGTTAAGGTGTCTACATACTTTTGTCCAGATCAAATTGTGAATAAACATGACGGCCCTCTAACTGAGCTACAACTGTACACACACACAAACACACACCGGTAGGTCAGGTAGCAGCAGCTGGTCTCACCTCTGCATTAGTCTGTTCCCTCCACTGCCAAAACCAACATCCTCACCTCAGCACCTCCTCCTCCTCCTCCTCCACCTCCCCCTCCTCCTCCTCCTCCTCCTCCTCCTCCTCCTCCTCCTCCTCCTCCTCCCAGTCTCCCGTTCTGTGTAAACAAGCTTCAAAGTTTCTGGGCTTCTTTAAGTGCAGCTCTCCTCTATTTGACAAGTTCCAACTGCATAAACATGTCCGTCGTTAATGTTTGCAGAGTCTGCAGGTTCCTCTGCAGTCGTTAAGCGGCAGCGAACGCACCGCCGTGCCTGTGAACGCACCGCCGTGCCTGTGAACGCACCGCCGTGCCTGCCAGCGCCCGTATGAACTGACCGCTTCAGAACTTTGAACTGATGAACCAGCCAAAGAGAGAAAGAATAGCACTTGTGCAGTCAGCCAAGAGCTTCAGCTGCAGTCCAGATCAATAAAACATGAACTGGCTGAGTTTCTTCCATTAAATACTGACTTCAGTGTGACGTTCAGGAGGTGAAACCAACTCCGCCAAGAAAAACACTCGAGGTTTGAAAAGATACAGATTGTGAGAAGGAGTGCAGCTGTAGATGCTCACCATGTTCATCAGAGAATATCTTTAATATTAAAGAATACACGACGTCAGAATGCAGCCTGTGAAACATCAGATCTGCTCGGTTGGTTCTCGCTTGTAAGTAACGTGTGGAAAAGTAACCTGTGAACAAAATTCACAGTTCATCTGTGCCGTGTTTGAAGCTGTTCTGGGTGGAGCGTCTCTTAACGCACCTGCAGAAGATGTTTTTCTCTGAACGGACGGGAAACGCGCCAAAATGAAATGAACCTTCAACAAACACGAGCGGAGAGTGTGACTCTGCTCCGCCGTGAGAAATCCCGTCATCTGCTGTTTGGTCGAAGATGGAAAATGCAAAAAGCGTTCGGGCCCGTTCGGCTGATCGATGCCAGCCATGACTAATGCAGCGACCAATCGAGCTCCACATTCTCACTGAGCGTGCTCCAATCAGGCCTCGAGTCCTTCGTCACAGGATGAAGGATGATTATTCAGTATTATGTTGTATTTATTCGAGCTCGTTTTGCCTCTTTGGACGCCGCCAGGAAAATCTGACCTCACAGGTTTAATGCTCTTTGAATCCTTCAAGTGTTTCCGTGTTTTGGCAATTATCTCCTTCAAGTTTCAGCTCTGTGTTTTCTCCTCAAACACTCTGAGTTCAGGCCGAGGTCAGTGCTGGAGCTGCAGAACGTCCAGCCGGGAGGGAAAACTGCATTTATTCAAACTTCTAATTAAAGATTTCAGGAGTAAATGAACCTCGTGTGTGTGTTCAGCTCTGGTTTTATCTGCTCATAAAATCCACGCATGCAGCTACAGTTTGCATCGACAGCCACTTCGTTTATTCAATTTTCTGTGCACAGATCAGTGAAACTCATTTAAATGACGTGTTTTTGCCGGGACAGAGGATGCTAAATGGCAAACGGTGGAGGGTGATTTGGGGCGCGTCCGTCCATCCTTTACAGACATACATTTTATTCCACTTATCCAGGATCGGGTCGGCGTGGCAGCAGGTTAAGCGGGGTAATCCTGACGTCTCCCCCCTCTCTCTCTCTCTGTCCCAGCAAGATTTTCCAGCTTCTCTTGTCGAGGCGTTCCCAGGCCAGATGGGATATGTAATCCCTCCAGTGAGTACTGGGTCCACCCCTGGGTCTGCTCCCAGTTGTTCGTGCCCAGAAAACCTCCAAAGGCGCCCGGTAAGCATCCTCATCAGACGCCAAAACCGCCTCAGCTGGCTGCTTTTGATGCGAACGAGCAGCAGCTCGACTCCCTCCTCTCTCCGTCTCCTCGCTAAGGCCGAGCTCAGACACCCAGCGGAGAAAACTCATTTCAGTCGCTCGTATCTGCGATTTCATTCTTGTGGTCACTACCCAGAGCTCCAGACCACAGATGAGGGTCGAAATCGAAAGCTTTGCCTTTCGGCTCGGCTCACCGTATTACTGCCACACTGATCCAGTTTACCGTCACTCATGAACAAGATCCCGAGATACTTCAACTCCTTTGCTCGGAGCAACAAGTCCAAGGAATGTGACGTGACATGAAATGGACAAAGAGGTGGACGAACGGTTTTCAGAGATCCAATCATGGCGTCCAGTCCAAGTTTCTGCAGCACCATGAAAATAAGAACGAGCTGAGCGTGTGTCTCTAAAGTGTGCTCCAGGTACAGAAATCACCTGTGCGGTAGGGGGCGTGGCCTCAATAGCCCCGCGTGTGTACCCTGCATGAAATCTGTTTGTTTTAGTCAAGATTATGTTAAAATATATTTCCCCAAACCTTCAAGCCACAGAAGTTCTGAAAAGTTTCACCTCATATTGCGGCGCGGTTCTCTGCGTGGCGTGGCAGTGATACACTTCCATAGTTTGCTGTACGTCCTGTTTGTTCCTGCAGTGCACTGAGCTCATTTCAGAGGACGTTAGTTTAGTTTAAATATGAAACTTGATGTAATATGAAAGCTCTGGTTGTCGTGTTGTTGGAGTTTATTTGGCGTCTGCGTGCCGTGTGGTGACGGCTTGTTTCGTAGCTGCAGGAGAGTTTTTGTCCTGATTTGCTGAGTTTTAACGCACACAGTCTTTCATCTGCAAAGATACAGAAGTTAGCAGATGAGCCTCAGTGAGATCGAGGAGCGCTGCGTTTGATCGAGCACCAAAGATGAAGCTCACAGGATTCAGAGGCTTCTTCTCTTCTCTGTTCTCCAACACAGAGAACAATCAGACCTCGGCTTCGTATCGCTCGTCACGTTTGAAGAACTCGTCTGTCTGACTCACACTAACTGAGTAAATAAAGTTTTCAGCACTCAGTCAGCAGTTCTGTTCACACTTCTTAATCAGTGTCTGGCTGACATGTTGCTGCCGTCTGCCTCGTCTCCGTCAGGACCTCCGTCTCAAGGCTGTCCATCCTGAGAGCGTGCTGTGAAGGCCTCGTAAAGATAGGACACACACACACACACACACACGACCGAGATAGTACTGCTGATTGGGCCGTTATCAGTATATAAGCATTGAGCCTTGACACAGATCAGTTTGCAGTTTGGACGGGTGAGGAGTGTCATCACTGCCCCCAGACAGACGTGAGTCAGAGCTGAGTCAGCAGTTTGGCTGCAAACATGAAGAAGGAAACGTGTGTCAGAGTGTGTGTCATCACCGTGACACCTTTTGACCTGCTGGGTCAGTCTGTCCGTCTGTGGCACGTCCGTCAGTCAGACGGGTGAATCTGTCTTTCCACAAAGCTGCAGTTGACATGCGACGTCTGCAGGGACGTCTGCATGGACGTCTGCATGGACGTCTGCATGGACGTCTGCAGGGACGTCTGCAGGGACGTCTGCAGGGACGTCTGCATGGACGGCTGCATGGACGTCTGCATGGACGTCTGCATGGACGGCTGCATGGACGTCTGCAGGGACGTCTGCAGGGACGTCTGCAGGGACGTCTGCATGGACGTCTGCAGGGACGTCTGCATGGACGGCCGTCGAAATGTCTGAAAATGCTTCAGCAGCTACTGAGCTTCTTGTTGAGTGTCTGTTTTTAGATTTCTAGCATGTTTCAGGTGTGAAAAGCTCGGCGTCTGTCTTTCAGCCTTTTATTTCACCAAGCTCTCACCGACCACTAAAAGTCAGTCCCAGATTCACTCTTGTCCGGCGGCTTCTTGCTCGCTCTGCCATCATGTCCGTAGAGGCTGCTGAGCTCGGTTACATCGCTCAGCATTTCATTTACATTTTCATCGTGCTGCTGTAGCAGCTTCCACTCTTCTCTTCTCACCAGATGTTGGAACCTGCTGCTGGGATTTAATCCCATTCAGCCACAGAGAGCATCAGCGAGGTCCAACACTGAGCCCGGTGATAAGATCTGGCTCACAGTCGGCGTTCCAGTTGGCGCTGGTCAAGGTTTAGGTCGGGGCTCGGTGCAGGCCAGTCAAGTTCTTCCACACCGGGCTGGGAAAACCACAAAGCAAGAGAACACTACTACTATTGTACACTGTCTTCAGACTTCTCTGTGAGACGGACACAAACGCGCGAGGACAAAAATGTCCAACATTTATGATCACTTATCAGAGCGTCAGTGAGAGACAGAGGCCGGCAGACGTTTCTTTGGCCACATGTGGCCTTATAAGGCTGCTGGACTCGCCCGGTCTGGTCCGAGGAAGCCGAAGGCCTCATTAAGGAATTCAGCAGAACCAAAATAAAGTCAACATTTATTGAGCGTTAAAGAAAACTGGATATGAAAGGAAAGGAGTAAAGGATGAGGGGGAGGAGAGGCGGACCCCGCCTCGCCCGCATACTGCGTTGTTATTTTTGGGAGCTGTGAATGGAGCTGTTATAGTGCTATGGGCGGTGTGTGTTCGTATATTGTGTGTGTGTGTATGGCCTTCGTCTGGAGCGAGCGGGCCGGCTGGCATGTGAGGAGGAACACCTGTGACTTTTACAGTAAATGGAGCTCACAGACAGAGCTGCACTTCACTGCTCTGCATGTGCCGTCCAGATGAAACGTGTCACCTGATGGAGGGAGTTACGCTCGGAGCTGGAAACGCCGCTCGGATCCTCGACTTCAAGAAAACCCGACGTAAAGGCACACCACGGAACCACGGCCCGCGCTCAGGCCTGAAGAAACAGTCAGACGTTTCAGGAACTCAGCTCGTTAGCTTTCTTCCTCATCAGTCATCAGGTCCGATCGCTGCTGAAGACATTCACAGGTCAAAGCTGGGTTTACGTTAGCTTAGCATAAAGACTGAATTCACACTGCAGAACAGAAACACGTTGAAGTTTAATCTGGTTTAAGTTGGAGAAAGCGAGCGTTGGATCAAAGTGAGCAGGATCCATCCTCTGGAGACCATGAACGTCACGACCAACCTCCACCACGATCCGTTTCTCTGAGCCAGAGCTGTTAAAAGCACCAGAGAAGAAGTCGGTGTACCAACAAGGTCGTGAGATCCGTCATGTGATCCTCAGACGTCTCAGAAATTTTGTGCCAATCCATCTTGCAGACGAGTGGAAAGTTTTTGACCTTTTGGTTAGACGATAAGATTCTTTACTTTAGAGACTGAAGCAGATTTCAAATCAAGAAAACATAATTCACCAAAGTGGATGAGTATTTTAATATTGATATATGCAGCACACGAGCTCTGCACTGATACATATGGAAGAGCTACAGAGACATAAATCAGATGGTGATGATTCAGGTGTATGCAGATACAGCGTGGAGATGTTCAGCCTGTCGTATAAGTATTCAGACATGTATGCAAATACAGTGTAAATATGCAGTACATGCAACAGAAGTGCACACACACGCACTCTGCAGTACACTTTAAACCTGTGTATAGTGTGTATGTACAGTACCTGCATATACATCACCCTTGTATTCCCCCGGGTGTAGTTTGTGGGTCTATTTTGCTTAGTGTGCAAACTCTGCATTCTGGTCACAATACCTCCTCCACCTCCTCCACCTCCTCCTCCTCCACCTCCTCCTCCTTCATGTGCTCCCTCTTTCCTCTGTCCTTTCACCGGCCCGGTGCCCTCCCCGGCACGCCTGCTGATTCAGACCTCATCACGACTTATTAGCAGGGTGGTAAATACTCGCTGGGCTGTGCCCGGGGTTGGCACGGCGGCCAGCTGCAAACTCATTATCACTTTATTATTCTCTGTGTCTGTCTCTAATTTATTCCCCTGCTGCCGCTACAGTGCTCAGTGACTGCCCTGCTGTGCCTGGAGAGCATGCCCAGACCTCCTCCTCCTCCTCCTCCTCTTTAATTCTGCTGAGGAGCTGTGGGAAGATGAAGGTGGGGTGGTGGGGAAGCATTGGAGAGAAAATTGTGGTTATTGGGGAGAGATGGATGGAGCGTATGGAGGTGTAGAGCGATGGATGGAGGTTTAGGCAGCTCATTATAGTGATGCTGATTTGGGAGAAGGGGAGTCAACCCGCTGTAGGGAAGTGACCCTGAAAGCCAGATAAGTCAGCACTCTGCCTGTTTTTGTACTCAGCCAGAGGATACACACACACACACACACACACACACACACTATGTCTTCTGTACATTTGGACTCCATTAGCTACCGTGCAGCTGTCATCAACAGGTAAATCTGTTTCCACGTCCTCCTCCAGCAGCTCGCTTCAGCTCAGGAATGATGATGATTCATCAGCCTCGAGCTGCAGGGAGAGTCACACAGCACAGTAACGGAGACGATCGGGTTAATTAAAAGGCAATTAGTACTAATAAATAGATTATTTAATCTAATCGGGGATGTGTTATTTCAATCAATTTAATTAAAGAATGCAACAATTATCTTATCGCTGGATTATTCAGTATGAATCTGTGATATTAATTCATCAGCCTCCGCTGAACGTGTGCAGTAAACAAACACTTTAAATGTTCCGTCTTCATTCGAGCGTGTAATTGTCAGCGAGGATCGGGCACTTTAAAATTTTCGTAAAACTTTTTACAGTTTCAGCAGTTTATTGTATTTTTAAGACGCCTCGAGGGGATTTTCAGTTCACACAGTCAAACCAACACAACACAAACCCAGGCTGAGAATTCCAGTTTATTTAGTCAGAGTATTTTTCCACCAGGACACTGAAGGTTTGTGGAGACGGCTGTAAAACAAGATTTAGACCTCACGTTGGGAACTCGTGGCTCGCAGCTGGCGTCGACTTTCAGAGAAATTTGTTGCACTCAAATAAAACTAAAACTAAAAAAAAAGTTTTCTTTTGATTCATGACTTCAGTATTCATAAAATCCTCACTGCCCTGAATTTGAGTTTTATTTTCAACGATGAAAATCAGTTTAAATTCAGAAGCTCTGAGATTCCTGAGCTCTAACTCTGGATTTCATGACGTACAAACTGTTCTGCTCTCTGACCTCATTGTTCATTCATCTGTATTTCACTTTGCAGTTTACATTCTATATATTTTATATTCTCCTAATAATTGAAGGAGGCAGTGAAGGACTTCTTTTGTAAGGATGCAAATACAGAATTATCTGAAACTTTAGTTTGATTGGAGAGATGAAACCTTGATTTCATGGAGAGTTTATCCAATAGTATTAAAGTCATTTATTGTGTTCCTTCTCGTCTCCTGCAGCCAAACCAGTGCCTTTGATAGAGTGTTGAATGGCAGCATGCTCACAGGACATAAAGATCATAGAAGTCTGGGAACATGAGACCCAGAGAGAACGCATACAGTAAAAGAGGAACACAGAGTGTCACCATATTAGCTGGTTTGACTTTGCTGTGGAAAGTGCAAAGCAGTAATTAAGAGTCCCGTTAGGCAGTGAGCGTGTTAATTAACAGCTCCTTAAACACAAACATAACAGCTGCTCCTTTCTTGGAGAGAAATTGACAAAAATCCAAAATGTGTTGATGAAATATAACTGTGGTGAATTTTAATATGACGTTGATCTTTAAAGATTGAATCCTGGGTGTTTTCATCATGACATCACATATGACAGAGACCATCAGGACACAGATGGAGCGTGCCTCTTTGTCTCCTCATCCATACATTGAGCTGAAGTCTCTTTTATGAAGCTCTATTGTTCTCTGCCAGCTGTCCTGGTCCAGATCTGTAGATTAAAGTCATTAATCTTGTCAAACAACATACCTGCAGATATCTCACGCTCATGATGTTGCAGATGAAGTGTCTACGACAAGTGCTGGATCCCTCTGAAGCCCTGATAAAGCTCTGTTAATTGATATGCTAATTTGATGTGTATCATGGCTTCTGTATGATCAGGATGCAGGATGAGCTCGTACGAGGCAATTAACTTCTGTGATGGTGCAGAGACGCTTTGAACAAAAGACTGACGTGTCTTTGTGTGCACGCATGCATGCATGCTTTGGTGGTGGCAGCAGCAATGGATGGTTGTACAGTTAAAGGGAAAATATGGCTCTTTGTCTGAGATCTGGTCACAGCATTTCTGCCCTTTTATTGTCCACAGTGGATGATTTATATTCTATGTGCAATTAGCAAAATCAAAGTACCTCAACAAAGATTAGTGCATGCAAATGAAGAAGGTGGGACATGGATTTTGATTACTATGACTTACTATTACTTACTTACTTACTATACTATGAGGTTTTTTTTTTACCATACTAAACTATGACTTTTTTGCCATACTAAACTATGTGCCATACTAAACTATGACTTTTTTTGCCATACTATACTATGACTTTTTTTTACCATACTATACTATGACTTTTTTTTGCCATACTATAATATGATTTTTTTTACTATACTAAACTATGACCTTTTGCCATACTATACAGTGACTTTTTTGCCATACTATATTATGACTTTTTTTACCATACTAAACTATGACTTTTTTTTACTATACTAAACTATGACTTTTTTTTACTATACTAAACTATGACTTTTTTGCCATACTATACTATGACTTTTTTTTGGCATAATACACTGACTTTTTTTTGCCATACTATACTATGATTTTTTTACTATACTAAACTATGACCTTTTGCCATACTATATTATGACTTTTTTTTTACCATACTATACAGGGACTTTTTTGCCATACTATATTATGACTTTTTTTACCATACTAAACTATGACTTTTTTTTACTATACTAAACTATGACTTTTTTGCCATACTATACTGACTTTTTTTTTTTTTACATACTATGAGGTTTTTTTTTACCATACTATAATGACTTTTTTTTGCCATACTATACAATGACTTTTTTTTTACCATACTATACTATGACTTTTTTTGGCATACAATACTATGACTTTTTTTTACTATACTATACTGACTTTTTTTTTACCATACTAAACTATGACTTTTTTTTTTCTATACTAAACTATTACTTTTTTGCCATACTATACTATGACTTTTTTTTTGGCATAATACACTGACTTTTTTGCCATACTATACTATGACTTTTTTTTGCCATACTATACTATGATTTTGTTACTATACTAAACTATGACCTTTTGCCATACTAGACAGTGACTTTTTTGCCATACTATATTATGACTTTTTTTTACTATACTAAACTATGACTTTTTTGCCATACTATACTATGACTTTTTTTTTTACATACTATGAGGTTTTTTTTTACCATACTAAACTATGACTTTTTTGCCATACTAAACTATGTGCCATACTAAACTATGACTTTTTTGCCATACTATACTATGATTTTTTTTACCATACTATAATATGACTTTTTTTTGCCATACTATACTATGACTTTTTTTTTGCCATACTATACTATGACTTTTTTTTTTTTTACATTACTATGAGGTTTTTTTTTTACCATACTATACTATGATTTTTTTACTATACTATACTATGACTTTTTTTGGCATACAATACTATGACTTTTTTTTGCCATACTATACTATGACTTTTTTTTGCCATACTATACTATGACTTTTTTTGCCATACTATACTATGACTTTTTTTTGCCATACTATACTGACTTTTTTTTTTTTACATACTATAAGGTTTTTTTTTTACCATACTAAACTATGACTTTTTTGCCATACTAAACTATGTGCCATACTAAACTATGACTTTTTTTGCCATACTATACTATGACTTTTTTTTTACCATACTATACTATGACTTTTTTTGCCATACTATAATATGATTTTTTTACTATACTAAACTATGACCTTTTGCCATACTATACAGTGACTTTTTTGCCATACTATATTATGACTTTTTTTTACCATACTAAACTATGACTTTTTTTTACTATAC
Organism: Nibea albiflora; assembly: GCA_014281875.1. Taxonomy (NCBI): domain Eukaryota; kingdom Metazoa; phylum Chordata; class Actinopteri; family Sciaenidae; genus Nibea; species Nibea albiflora. The sequence goes on along the minus strand of CM024792.1, from coordinate 26,188,698 downwards.
TAAACTATGACTTTTTTGCCATACTATACTATGACTTTTTTTTGGCATAATACACTGACTTTTTTTTGCCATACTATACTATGATTTTTTTACTATACTAAACTATGACCTTTTGCCATACTATATTATGACTTTTTTTTACCATACTATACAGGGACTTTTTTGCCATACTATATTATGACTTTTTTTACCATACTAAACTGACTTTTTTTTACTATACTAAACTATGACTTTTTTGCCATACTATACTGACTTTTTTTTTTTACATACTATGAGGTTTTTTTTACCATACTATAATGACTTTTTTTGCCATACTATACTATGACTTTTTTTTTTTTACCATACTATGAGGTTTTTTTTTACCATACTAAACTATGACTTTTTTGCCATACTAAACTATGTGCCATACTAAACTATGACTTTTTTGCCATACTATACTATGATTTTTTTTACCATACTATAATGACTTTTTTTGCCATACTATACTATGACTTTTTTTTTTACCATACTAAACTATGATTTTTTTACCATACTATACTATGATTTTTTTACCATACTATAATATGACTTTTTTTTGCCATACTATACTATGACTTTTTTTACTATACTATACTATGACTTTTTTTGGCATACCATACTATGACTTTTTTTGCCATACTATACTATGACTTTTTTTTTTGCCATACTATACTATGACTTTTTTTTGCCATACTATACTATGACTTTTTTTTTTTTACATACTATGAGGTTTTTTTTTTACCATACTATACTATGATTTTTTTTACTATACTATACTATGACTTTTTTTGGCATACAATACTATGACTTTTTTTTGCCATACTATACTGACTTTTTTTTGCCATACTATACTATGACTTTTTTTTGCCATACTATACTATGACTTTTTTTTTTTTTACATACTATGAGGTTTTTTTTTTTACCATACTAAACTATGACTTTTTTGCCATACTAAACTATGTGCCATACTAAACTATGACTTTTTTTGCCATACTATACTATGACTTTTTTTTTACCATACTATACTATGACTTTTTTTTGCCATACTATAATATGATTTTTTTACTATACTAAACTATGACCTTTTGCCATACTATACAGTGACTTTTTTGCCATACTATACTATGACTTTTTTTTGGCATAATACACTGACTTTTTTTTGCCATACTATACTATGATTTTTTTACTATACTAAACTATGACCTTTTGCCATACTATATTATGACTTTTTTTTACCATACTATACAGGGACTTTTTTGCCATACTATATTATGACTTTTTTTACCATACTAAACTATGACTTTTTTTTACTATACTAAACTATGACTTTTTTGCCATACTATACTGACTTTTTTTTTTTTACATACTATGAGGTTTTTTTTTACCATACTATAATGACTTTTTTTGCCATACTATACTATGACTTTTTTTTTTTTACCATACTATACTATGACTTTTTTTGGCATACAATACTATGACTTTTTTTTGCCATACTATACTGACTTTTTTTTGCCATACTATACTATGATTTTTTTAAATATACTATACTGACTTTTTTTTACCATACTAAACTATGACTTTTTTTTTCTATACTAAACTATGACTTTTTTGCCATACTATACTATGACTTTTTTTTTCCATACTATACTATGATTTTGTTACTATACTAAACTATGACCTTTTGCCATACTATACAGTGACTTTTTTGCCATACTATATTATGACTTTTTTTTACTATACTAAACTATGACTTTTTTGCCATACTATACTATGACTTTTTTTTTACATACTATGAGGTTTTTTTTTTACCATACTAAACTGACTTTTTTGCCACACTAAACTATGTGCCATACTAAACTATGACTTTTTTGCCATACTATACTATGATTTTTTTTTACCATACTATAATATGACTTTTTTTGCCATACTATAATATGACTTTTTTTTGCCATACTATACTATGATTTTTTTTTACCATACTATAATATGACTTTTTTTGCCATACTATAATATGACTTTTTTTTGCCATACTATACTATGACTTTTTTTTTACCATACTAAACTATGATTTTTTTACCATACTATACTATGATTTTTTTTACCATACTATAATATGACTTTTTTTGCCATACTATACTATGACTTTTTTTTTACCATACTATACTATGATTTTTTTTACTATACTATACTATGACTTTTTTTGGCATACAATACTATGACTTTTTTTTGCCATACCATACTATGACTTTTTTTTGCCATACTATACTGACTTTTTTTGCCATACTATACTATGACTTTTTTTTGCCATACTATACTATGACTTTTTTTTGCCATACTATACTATGACTTTTTTTTTTTTTACATACTATGAGGTTTTTTTTTACCATACTATACTATGATTTTTTTTACTATACTATACTATGATTTTTTTTGCCATACTATACAGTGACTTTTTTGCCATACTATATTATGACTTTTTTTTACGTACTATGAGGTTTTTTTTTTTACCATACTAAACTGACTTTTTTTTGCCATACTATGATTTTTTTTACTATACTATGACTTGATATCCGTGATATCAGTGGTATCCGTGATAGTATATACTATGACTTTTTTAAAACTAAATTATGACTTTTTTGCCATACTATAATATGATTTTTTTTTACTATACTATGACTTTTTTTTGGCATAATACACTGACTTTTTGCCATACTATACTATGACTTTTTTTTGGCATAATACACTGACTTTTTTGCCATACTATACTATGACTTTTTTTTGGCATAATACACTGACTTTTTTTGCCATACTATACTATGATTTTTTTTTACAATACTATGACTTTTTTTTGGCATAATACAGACTTTTTTTTTGCCATACTATACTGACTTTTTTTGCCATACTATACTATGATTTTTTTTACTATACTAAACTATGACCTTTTGCCGTACTATACAGTGACTTTTTGCCATACTATATTATGACTTTTTTTTTACCATACTAAACTATGACTTTTTTTTTTTTACATACTGAGGTTTTTTTTTACCATACTAAATTATGACTTTTTTTGCCATACTAAACTATGTGCCATACTATACTATGACTTTTTTTGCCATACTAAACTATGATTTTTTTTACCATACTATACTATGATTTTTTTTACCATACTATACTATGACTTTTTTTTTTTACATACTGAGGTTTTTTTTACCATACTAAATTATGACTTTTTTTGCCATACTAAACTATGTGCCATACTATACTATGACTTTTTTTGCCATACTAAACTATGATTTTTTTTACCATACTATACTATGATTTTTTTTACCATACTATACTATGACTTTTTAAAAAAAAAAAAAACTAAATTATGACTTTTTTTGCCATACTAAACTATGTGCCATACTATACTATGACTTTTTTTGCCATACTAAACTATGATTTTTTTTACCATACTATACTATGATTTTTTTTACCATACTATACTATGACTTTTTTTTTGCCATACTATACTATGATTTTTTTTACCATACTATACTGACTTTTTTTGCCATACTAAACTATGATTTTTTTTACCATACTATACTGACTTTTTTTGCCATACTATACTATGACTTTTTTTGCCATACTATACTATGATTTTTTTTACTATACTATGACTTGATATCCCTGATATCCTTTATCAGTGATATCCTAGATATCCTTGATATCCATGATATCAGTGATATCCATGATATCTGTGATATCAGTGATATCCTTTATGTCAGTGATATCCATGATTTTAGTGATATCCGTGATATCCATGATATCGGTGATAACATTTATGTCAGTAAAATCCTTGACATCAGTGATATCCATGATGTCAGTGATATCCATGATATCCATGATATCACGGATTTTACTGACATAAAGGATATCACTGATATTTGCTGTAATACTATGTTAAAAGACCATAAAAGTAATTTTTCTTCATTCTGTTTTTGTATTTCAAAATCGTCCACACGTGCTTGTTGTACTGTCACAGTCCACTGTTGGTAATGTAGGAATGCACGTGTGTGTGCATGTTATTTACCCAGTGTAGGTGGCAGCACGCACCACGCTCTGTGTGTTTGTGTGAGTGAGATGGCAAAGATAAATATCAACATTGGTGAATCCTGTATTAAAGTAGATCTATTGTGTGTGTGTGTGTGCGCTCCTGTGATTTGATTGGCACATGTCACACACGTCCGTCAGCCAGTAAAAAATGAAAATGGAACATTTAAATGGCGGTTATTCATGCCCTGCTGCTCTGTTTAATGTCTCGCAGAGATCTAATTACAGCCGCTCTGAATCTCGCTCCCCGCTTTTAATTAACACGCAGGAGAAAAAAAAAGAGAAATGGAGCAAAAATGTAAAATTAATTGAGTGGAATTTGTAATTCAAAGTGCTCGAGAAAAAAAAGGAGATCAGATACGAGTCTGTACTTTTCTAAGAGTTGTCTCCCGCAGGGTTTCCCAGCCTGCGTTTCAAGGTTTTTGTGTTGTTTCAGCGAAGGGCCGCGGCCTCTATTTTCAAATGAAGCATCAGAATTAAGTTTTACACAGAGCCGAATAATAACGTGGATTCTCGCTGGGAGAATAGAAGCATCTTAATAAGTGAGGGCGGCTGGCGGAGGGGGGCACTCTCAAGGCTGCAGAATCCAGATGAATGCAGCAGGCAGGAATCATTTCTAATCACTCAAACTCACACACTATTGATTTCACCTGACGAGTTCACTGACGCACACACACAGTTAATGGACTTTATTCCACTCAAGTTGTTTTTCCAAAGAAAGTTTCAGTTATAAATAATTCTTTGTTCGGTGGATGGAAAAAAAGACTGAAGTGCAGTCTAAAGAAATCTACCACACAGTGTGATTGATATTATTAAGATATCATGTCTGCAGTTCAGTCAGGACTCTTCTGAAGCTGATAATAACATATTTGTTTTAGTCTTGGTACAAATGCAGCGATCAATGAACAGATTCAGAAGTAAAAGCAGCAGCACAGCAAAGTATTCAACGATGCAATTCAAATAAAAAATGTAATCACAACTAAAGTGACAGTAATAAATCAGTCATCATCACAACAATGACGAAATGACGATGCCTCATCATCGTTGTCGTCATCATTGACGTCGTCATCGTTGTCATTATTGGCATTATCGTGATCATCATCATCGTCGCTGCCATCATTGTCTTCGCTATCATCATCGTTGTCGTCATCATTGTCATCAGCATAGGCGTTGTCATCTTCATCATTGTCAGACGCCATCATTGGCATCGTTGTCGTCACCATTATTGTTGATGTCATCGTCACCATTATTGTTGATGTCATCGTCGTTAGTGTAATACTAATTTGTAAAGTGTATATATTTATAAACAGTGTCTGAAAGGTTTCAAAATAAAATGCAGACAATCATGTTTGTATTTCAACAAAATATTTTCTTTATTCTGCAAGAGAACTGAATATGGTGGAGCTCCACTGATAAACGTACATGAGTTCAGCTCATAAACAAATGGTAGAATCTACAACCAACAAACTATTGCAACCGATACGAGAAAGTAAAAGTGAACTGTGATGGGCCAAAAAAACGTTTCAAAGAGAGAGAGAATACCAAGAGAAGCCGGCAGCAGATATGGCATAAAGGTAACACTGAGAAAGACAACCAGCTACAGTCAAACAGGCAGACTGAATCAATGAACTCTGACTTTTTACACCAACGTTAAAGACCCTGAATCATTCAGTCTTGACATCTGAAGTTTCGTAGACATCTTCTGCAACGTTCACCACAAATCTTTGATCTCGTGTCGCAGTAAGACTTCACTTAATTTTCAGAACATTAAGAACAACTTCCGTATTGACCTGCTGCGACAACCGTAGACGCAAATACGGTCATCTTTCTCTGCGTTACGTCGTTATAGCGTTTTAAACAACTGACACAAAAAGACCTGGAAACTTGTTTCAGCTGTAAAGCAGTGATGTTAAATTTGCTATATTAAATTTAGATCTGAATACACCATAAACAGACAAATAACAGTTGTTTTTTTTTCCAAAGACATCTTTTTTAAACCATTTTTTCTTTTATACACAAAAAACAACAGTCAAGAGTACCAAATATGCATGCTGGATCTGTACGTATGTCAAAAAAGGGGGTAAAAGGACGGGACGGGGGAGGGTCGGGGTGTCATATACACTTTTTTAAAATCTTTTTTTCTTTTTTTAAGTTTGTTTTTTTAAAGTTCTTTATTTTCATATATATATATAAGAAGCTGTTACTCCTCGAAGCTGTGCTGGGTACTGTGATCAGATAAGCAGTGTGGTAAGAACACAACAACGACTCCTCGTGAGAATCACAAACATATTCAAACCTGGCTGCAAATAAAACTTTGCAGAACTGCTTGAGGGTGAGTAGTAGTATCTGTAGTAATAATAGTAGTATTAGAGGAACAACAGACAGTTGCTATTTTAACAGTCCTGGGGTGGTAGTGAGTATAAACACTCAGAAAAAACAGGTAACAGTAGGCTTATTGTACCTTTTTGATACAGACTGCACCTTTTGTATGAATCAAAATGTTATTTTCTGAGAGGTGAACGTACGCCTGTTTCCTGGAGTTACTTGAGTTAGAGTTGAGTTTTCCAAAAGTGAAAACTCAACTAAACAGTCTGTAAAAGTAAACTTGACAAAACAGATATTTTGGTTTGTCCCACTAACCCTCCTTTTCTTTCCACCTCTTAGCACAACAATGAGCTAAAAAAAAACCCCATTCAGAAACAACCCTGTACCATGACGGGGGTCGATGCACCCTGAGGGAAACATTCGCCCCCTCCATCACGAAACCCCTCGCTGACAGAAAAGGGAATATTGCATGTTGTGGCGGAGTGAGACGTGAAGGGAAGTTGTCCTGCAGAAGGCTCAGATACGTAAAGTGTTGACTTTACACACAATCAAATCACTTAAAGACATCCACGTTAAAATATTTTGTCCCTGTTGACCTTCCGTATCTGTGAAACGTTGGTCCAATCCAGAAAAGAAGCTAAATTCCTGTTGTAAAATTAACTGTAAGTCCTGAAGTTTCCAAAAAATGAGACTGAATCTTAAATTTGGTAAATTATCCAAAATTTTGGGCAAACCAAACTTGTGGACTTTGTGAAAAATTCCAAGAAAAACTTGATCTGAAATGAGATTTCTGCAGGACGTTTTCAACCACAAATAAAATAACAAAAAAAACAAAACAAAACTAAACTCCAGCTACGGTCATGTGCAAATATACTAAGTGTGAGTGAGAAAGCTGTGACTTTTTTTTGGATTGATTTTCAAATCCTCAAACAGAAGAGTGCAGATTGAGTTAACTCTGACTGATTGACTGGGACATCATTGAACATGGTTTCTTCCTTGATGAAAAAAAAAACGTACATGTATGAACTTGTTTCAAAAACAGATCGACCGACAATTCTAGCTAGCTGTACTCATTCACACAACAGTTTCATCTTCTGAGTTGTGATATTTTCAAGGCAATGGAGATAAAAACATCCCAATGATCGACAACTGAAGGATTAATGAGAACTGAAATCTTTGGTCTAAATGTTTTTTGGGGGGTTAAAATAATGAACAGTCTAAGAACAGCGACTACGACTCAAAACAAACCCTTCAAACTTAATAATCTTTATATATACGATAAATGCGACATCTGTTGCGAGTCGTGATGCGTACGCGGACATCACGGGTAAATATTAACACAAGTCTCTTGTAGATGATAAATGTGTGCAATTTCAGACAAGCCCTCTGTGAAGGAAAAGATCCGAACATATCTCTGAGAAAAGTTTTTCAAAAAAAGTTTTCGCCTCGTCCTTCTTCCCTCCTAAAGTAGGCTCTACGTCTGCCTGTAACGAATACTGTACCATCTGTCATAAAACTCTTAAAAACCTCGGCCCTGCTCACCATAAAAACAAAAAGGGAACTCGTCGTTTTTTTGTTTGTTTTTCTTTAATAAATGTATATTTTCATATAAAGACATTCAACAGTGAGCAATGCAATATAGTTCAAGTAATAGAGTCAGGGAGTTTTTTGAGTTCCCTAATCGAAAACAAAAATAAAACCTTCGACTTTGTGGTGATGGAGGGGAAGGAAAGACTATGACATCCTTTTTGGTGATGACGTTGCGTCTACGCTACAGGAAGCAATGAAGGGACAAATGACTGGAAAGTGAGGAAACCGAAAAGTCAAAGTCGTGGGGGATCTAGCTTAATCGGCTGAGAGTGATTTTTTTTTTTTAAGCATCAATGCGAGAAAAAACCCTGATTTATTTCTATTTTTCTTCAAATCGCTGGCTTTGTTGTGTGGTAGTTTTTTTTTTTTTTTAACGGTAAACTTGAAACACCTGAGGGTTAATGACCGGGAACGTGACGGAGACGTTAAAAAAAGAAAGAAATCCAACGGGGGCCTGCATTTCCGATAAGCACCTGGAGAGTGTTATTGTTTCCGTTACGGACGAACATGATGGCGGTGCTTTGGACCCGGACTGAACTTTTTTTTTTTTGTACATTCAAGATTATATCAACAAACCCCGCCCTGCCGTCCCGTTAGTCCACGAGGACAAAGACTTGACATGGAAGGACGGAAACAGAAAAAAGGCTGTGTCCCAATTCAGAGGAGGATTAAAGGTTTTAAATGTGGAAATTCCAATCCAAAAAACCAAAGAGGAGTCCGGTATCAGTATCAGTGTCCAATACTTGGACAAAAAAAATCTAAAAATTTACCCTGAGGCATCACGTTAATACTTGCAGCCACACTTTGTGGGACCTGTTGTAAAGGTAAGCAGTTACGCAACCGCGCCTCAAAAATATTTAAAAAATCCCTGACATTTATCGACTAAATAAGTTTCTCTGAAATGGGGACACGGCGAACCATCCTCTGCCGTTCCGTCTCTCCGTTCTTTCCTCCGCGCTTGACCGATTTTAGCGAAACTTGGATGGTTAGAGACGGGAACAACTGCGGCTGGCAGTACGCCTGCAGCTAAATCCAACTTGCCGTGTTCTCAGTCTGCTAATTTTTAAAATTAAACTTTGTTTTTTTGTCTCTAGGAAGCTGACACGCCCAATCGGGCCCAACCTCGCTGAGGACGCCGTCGACAAAAGTCAAGTCACGGTAAGTTCTGTAGTTTCGTATAAGACATTGCCAAAACATTTTTAGACTTTAGGCTGAGGGTGAGATGAATTTTTAGAATTTGCCAACAGATTTTGACAAGTTTTGCTTCTTAAAAGCAGAAAAATGTCGGATTACCGAAGCGGTAACGGTCTCGGTACATCTTTTTTGGGAACGTTGTGAAATCCCAGTTGACCGGAACAACAAACTTTGTTTTTCCGTCCAAATTTTTCGTAGGATTTAAAACAGGCCAAACTGGATACAGTACTGGCTGGCTTCAGAAACGCCAAGCTGGGTCAGTCTCTGGTACCGTTAACTATCAATGGCTTTCAGCCTCCACAACCTGACCTCCCTCTACCTATAATGCTGAGCGGACTCTATCGACAGCCGGGCTGAATGATAATGGCGATACCGTCACAAAAGGTGCGACACTGTCGGGTTGTGTTGAGGAGGACGTTGAGACGGGGGTTACGATAAAACACATGGGTGGGTACAACCAATGTTGTATCATTCACTACCTCAACGATGGCCCCTTCTCTACAACCTGATACCCTCTTCAACGTACCTGTGTGGTCCATACACTCTGAAAAACTGTGAAAAACACCACAGACGGGGAAGGGGGACGGTGCTTTTGTCTGACTTTGTAACCAGCATCGTCGCTTTTAAAAGTTTTTGGTTGACGCCCTCGAGAATCGTCCTGTAAGAACAGCATGCCTTTATCTGGGGTCGCGACATCATCGCCTCCCTCCCTCCCTCAGCGACGGTCGACCCCCTTCCCACCCCAAAAATACAACAGCCAATCAGTAATAATCTCCAGGAAGAACTGAATGCAACTTTTTTGAGTTTTTCTCGTCAGTTTTTTCAAGATGTTTTTTATTGTGATGCTTCCACTGGTTATAAAGTCGAGCACCGGCAAAGAGGTTCTGAGTTTAAACAAACAAAAAAAGGAAATCAGACAAACACACACTCCAAAAATAAAATTAAAAAAGCTTCACTGTGCACTGTGATTATCTCTCGGACCTTTAGTGCATCTCACTCTCGCTCGCTGCTCGACTGCTGAACTACACAACGCTAGGATTGCACGTTCTTTCAAGTTTCAGTATTTTCCTCTAAAGCCTGCGTCTTCAGCTCGCCTGCGTCCTCCTCGCCCGCTCTCAACACGTTAAACATTTTATCAAAGCTTATTATTTCTGAACAAACACAAACAGTCCCAAACAGTTCTTCACCCCACAGTCGTTGGCATATATTCATGCATCGCTCGCTCGGTTTTCTTTTTTTAATATATAAACCACACATAAAAAATGGGTTTCGGGTTTCCGCGGTCAGGTTTTGGTGAAACTGACCATCACGTGTGACCTCAGCGCTCGTCATGTTCTGTGTTTTGGTTGCGTAAAACTCGCCGTGCGATCAGATATTTCCACAAACTGACCCGGCAGAGTGGCGCAGATGGAGTTTGTGGAAATATTTGGCTCAAACGTTGGGTTCAAATTCTGGAAAACTGGTATTTTCTCTATAAATTAACTTGTTTGGTCTTAATGAATCATCTCAGCCGCCGAGGTCACAGATGGGAACTCGTTTAAGTGCTTCTTACTCGACCGTCTGTATTTACAGACGAGGTCCTGCGTTTATCTGTTGACGTACCATTTGGTTTGATTTGGTGGCCCCCCAAAATAACTCAGTTTTATGTGTGGTCGGGTCTCAAACACACCATTCGTTTTGCTTTTCTTCGACTCCTTTCACAAAAAGAATAAACTAAAGAAACACACACTGACTCTTCGCCCCTTCCTCTCCACACCAACTTTGGTCTCTGGTTCTGATCGGTGACGTTGCCGTTTACACATTGGCAAAAACAAAAAAAAGTTCCAGCAAAGCAAAAAAGAAAAAACTACAGTTAGTATAAAAGCAAGCTTTTTCTTTCAAGACTACAAAACTCTGGTTTGTGTCGCTTGTGCCCCGCCCTCCCACCCCCCAACCCCTTCAGCAGCAGTCTACATGGAGGAACACTCGAGAGAAAAAACAAGTGTCCGTTGTCTCGTTATGCTACATTATTTTTGCTTTTCGTACGTACGGAGAGGGACAGAGAACAGACACGTGACATCATCTCCTCTTGCATTTACCACAAACATAAAGTCAACAAAAGGAAACATGAAAACGACTCCAGAAACAAACAAAACGGAAAGGTTGGAATAAATTCATCTGAGGTGGGAAATAAAAAACGAAAAAAAAAAAAAAAAAACGGGAATGTTTTGTCGTCGTCTTCGTCGTCGCTCGCGTGGTTTCTGGTTTAAAAAAAGTCTGAGCTGGAGTTTAGGTAGCAGCGGGGTCAACCTGAAACTCTGAAGTCTCCTACTCCGTTTCCTTCCTTCCTTCCTTCAGTCATTTTTTTTTTCACATTCACAAACATTTAAAACTTCCTTGTGCAAATCAAGCAGTCTTTAGAAAGAATGCCCTCCGAAATTGTTCTTGTAAAAATATATAACTCCAAGGTGGCTGACGTGTGTGTTGCAGCAAGTGTTAAATTTGTTTCTATCTTTACGGGGTGTTTTTTTGTATTTCGACCAAACCCCCTCTCTCGCCCTCCCGCTCCCTTCCTTCGTTCTCCCGTCCCCAAGAAGGGAGGGTTGGCTTGTTTATGTTCGGGGGGTGTTTGGCCGGCCGGCCGGATGGGGTTCATCTGCGTCCGGAGGGCATCTGTGCGTAGACGGGGTATGCGAGGCGCACGTTGAGCGAGTCGTTGTGCTGCACCAGCGAGGTCTGGTGGTAGTGGAGCACCAGGTCCTTCAGGCTGCTGTACAGGTTGTACGGCTCGGCGAAGCCGAAGCCGCGCGGTGTGCTGTAGATGACACAGTGCTTCACCTCGCCTTCGACACTGAGGACACACAGAAGACACATTAAGTCTACACGTTAGTGATCGTTCTCTTGTGTTTTACACAGATCTACCAGTATGTTGGGTGTACTCACACTACAGAGCAGGCGTAGCAGCCCTTTTTGCTGCTTTCCCGGATGAGGAACGCTCCGTCCGGCTTCCCGAGGAGCAGCTCCTCCGACTGCGTCCTGTTCAGGTCGCCGACGAACCAGCTCTTCTCGTCGTAGTGAGGCAAGTTCTCGTCCTCTTCGCTCACAAAGTAACCTCTGCAGACGCACGACAAGAGAAGAGAAATGTGATTAATAAAAGAGGAGTTGTACAGTTACAGCGTTAACTCGCAGGCTTGGCAGAAGAAAGCAGAAACTCACTCGTCAGTGTTCTCGTTTTTGATTCCCAGCCAGTCATTAATTCGTTTCTGACGAACTCCTTTGTGATTGAGCCAACTGGAGAGAGACAGAGAGAGAAGGAAAAGCATTACGACGACTGCTAGGACTCAGTTTAAAAGGCTCCTTTCATTTACAACATTTGTTTATGGTGCAGTGAACGAGCATGAGACCCGACAGAAATCTAATTAGTGAACCTCTCCTCAGAACGAGGCCGACTCGTTTGAAATCTTCAAGTAAGAGGAAACAAGTTTCGCAGACTGTCGAGAGACGATTCTGCTTCACGGTTCAACTGTTCGGTCTCCTTTAGGTCTGATTTGTCAGGTAAGTTCACGCTCTCAGCTTTGGTTACTGGTTAGTGAACGCCCTCAGGGTTCCCAGAAGTTTTTTGTATTTGTCTGTTGAAACTCTAGAAAAACAGTCCACGTGAAGAGTTACTGCTTTTCCAAGTTGAATATCTCCTTTAGACTCGCTTTGGGCGGTCCAGACTTTCAGAATTTACTTGCAAACTCAAACCTTTTCCCTGTGGTGCATCAGTATATTTCACTCTGTCCTTGACTCCTCTGCTGTACTTACACTAGATACTGGTCCCGGATCTTGCGGAGCTGTATGAGGTCGGGCTTCAGGCTGTTCATCTTCTTGTCCGTCTCGCGGTTGTCCATGGCTTGTGTCTTCAGGTCCTGCTCCAGCCGTACCTTGCTGTCGTGGATCTCCCCGAGCCGAGACTTGAGCTTCTCGTAGTTCATCATGATCCGTTCGATCTCCTTGTCGTTGCCCTCGCGGCGGAAGCGCTCGATGTAGTCCTTGCTGTAGCGCTCCTGCGTGTGGCACTGCTCCTCGAAGATCTTGATGGTTTCGTTGAAGGCTTCGATGGCCGTCCGCTTCATCTGGATCTCCTGAGGAGACGAAACAAGAGGAGGAGGCGGAGGTGAGTCACGTAGAAACACTTTAAATCTGTTAATACCATAAAAACCACAAATATGTGCGTACCTGCGACGTCTTTGTGTATTCTTCGTACAGTCTGTCGTACTCTTTGCTCTTCTCCTGGTACTGATTGTGGTATTCCTGCAGCTTTTTCCCCACAGCATCAATATTATCCTCCTTCACCAGCTGGTCCTGAGGGATCGAAGAGGAATGAAACGCATTAGAGAGCGAGCGGAGCACAGAAAGCAAAGACAGGACGAGGAGAAAGGAAAAGGCAGCGTGTCACAGCGAGAGATGTGGAAAAAAATAAAAATGAAGAGCTATTTGTAATTAAGGACGGAGGGATTCTGCTTACTGAGGGCGAGTCCTGAACAGGCTCGTTAATAAACCACCCACAATGCCCCGGGTGGACGGCAAAGGTGCGCAGCGCTCGGAGATATTGTATCGCTCTGAGTAATGACAAACGAGTGGAGTGAGGGAGGAAGGGGAATAAACGCAACAACGGGGCCTTTGACACCGCGGCTGTGTGCAATATTTCAGCGAGCGGAGATGTTGCTGCCGCTGCAGTTTGGAGTGGAGACACCCAGCACGAGCCGCCGAGGAGGAGGAGGAGGGTTAGCGAGAAAACCGGTCAGACTCAAATGTAGAGTGAGCGGACGGACAGAAGAGGGAGTCCTCCAAACAAACACCGCGGGGGCCGTGGCCTGAATAACGAGCCCAACATGAGCTACTTTGGAAAGTTGTCTGTACACACACCTATACGTTGCACCCGTAGGTGACATTAATGTCACTTCAGTTTGGAACCTGGCCTTAATCGTGTTTCCATCCAAGTTTCGAGTAATTTAGCATTTAAAAAAAAAAACTACCGCTATGCAAATGTTAGGAGTCGGATCATGGGATAAGCAGTAGGTGGCGCCAGATCTCCCGAGCGCCGCAGGAAGCTCAAGGTGTGTAAAACAAACAGGAAGTAAATCAGCCGTTTGTGTTTGAATCACGAGTTAATGTGAGGAAGTAACGTCAGATCTGTTTCTGATCTCCTGTTGGGAGCTTCAACTCTTTAACAAACCGTTGCCACAAAGTTTTAAAGCAGTGGATCTAAACTTTGGCTTTCTGCCCCCCTCATGTTTGGAACGACTGCTACAAGATTAACTTGGACTGAGAGGTGGAGTTTAAATCATGGAAAGCAGCCTGCTGTCTATCTCTTCACTTCTACAACAAACAAACCGTGTGTGTTTGTGTGTTCTTACCTGCTGGAAGCGGGAGATGGGGTACATGAGTTTGACGTCCAGCTTGGTGTTGTACTGAGCCAGAGACTCGTGTCTGTAGTGGCTGATGAGCTCCACCACTGAGCTGAACGTCAGGGGGTCGGAGAAGCCGTACTTCCCGTCGCGGTGGTAGATCTTGATCAGCTTGTTGTTGCCTCCTTTCCTGAATGTGAAGAGAAGGAAAACAGGCAGGAAGATGAGTACAGAATGCTGAAAGTGCATCCTCAAAACACTCTTTAACAGCTTCAGGGCTCGGTTCCCCTTCGAGCACTTTATTTCCAGGGCAGTGGGTGATTCGCTCCAATTTAGCAGGATGCTGCATCGGCAGAACTCTCCTCAACACATGATTTCCCTCAATCTGTAGTTAACTCGAGAAGACCACAGCCTCCACGAATCCCTCTGTGGTTTCACAAACCAGCTTCATTCGTGCCTCTCAAACTCACCTCAGCGTGAGCGTGTAGTCGCCCTGCATCTTGGTGGAAGCGTCCCGAACCAGGAAGGTCCCGTCGGGCATGTCTCTGAGCTTATCGTTCACCTCCTCCCTGAAGAAGACAGAAGAGGAGTGAGTGATCCGTGCACACGTGGTGTTCATTTTCAACAGCCCTCCCTCCTGCAGCCACACACACCTCACAGTAAACAGTCCATCAATTAAATGATGCAGGGAGTGACTGGACAGACGCAGCCAACCAGCCTGCAGCAGCGTCTCTGCTCGGGATACGAGTGTGTGTTAAAGGTGGCAGACTGGCTGTCTGCACTGTAGGTGTGGTTATCGTCTGAGTGTGTGTGTGGATTGTGGCTGAGAGCTAACCTGCACTTAAGACAGTGACTCGGGCCTGAACAGTCACGACTCATCACTTTTACAGATTTACAGGAAAAAGGTGATTTTAGAAAAAAGTTCCCGAAACATCAAGACAGAGTTCTCAAACTGATTTTCATGGAAACTGAACGTCACCCTCTTCATTTCCTGTCACTCTCTGACTACAAGTCTACTAGACTTTGGTCCCGGTCTGGCTGCTGAGCCCGGTTCTGTCAGAAACTAACGGCAGCTACAGCAGCAGTTGAAGAGTCGAGAGGCAGAGGGTGTAAAATATGATCCAGTTTCATTAAAATCAGAGAAATAAGTTTGTTTTAGGACAGTAAGCACACAAACACTCATCATAATAATAAAAGCTGAAGATTGACTGATTTACTATGAATCATTTGAGTGTTTGCTCTCGAGTTATGTTCAGATAAACTTCTGTGATGACATGTAACAACAGTGTTAAGTAGGGGTGGGAATCTTGGGGCACCTCACGATTCGATTACGATTACGATTCAGAGGCTACGATTCGATTATAAAACGATTATTGATGCATTTTTAATTTATGTATATTGATGCACTTTTTCCACATTTCTTTTTGTCTCACTGAATGAGTATTCATCATTTGCAGTTCAAAAAACGGTGCATTTGCAATAAATGCGTAGCATTTCAGATGGCTGAAGTTACCCAGCTGGGCAGCGACAACCATATTAGCTGCGTTGTCTGTAACTACAACAACTTTTTTCTTTGCGATGTCCCATCCATTTACAGCACTGCTTAGCAGCTCAGCCATATTAGCACCTGTGTGGCTTTCATGCATTGCTCTTGTTTGGAGCACGTGTGCTTTCAGCTCCCACTCATCAGTTATGAAATGCGCAGTTACAGTAACAAATGATTCGGTGGCTACAGACGTCCACGCATCACATGTAACGGCGACTCGGTCTGCATTCAACAGCGATGACGTGATTTCGGCTTTAGTCTGCTTGTAGAGTGCCGGGACGGCCGTGTCGGTGAAATAGCGTCGGGATGGGATGACGTACCTCGGCTCCGTTGCTTCCATCATTCTCCGACGTGTGTGATCCAATGTGTTCTCGGTCCGTTCCCCATAGCGTCTCGAAGACCACGCTTACTGTATTTTAGGTCCGCTTTACTTGGCATATTTAAATAATCGGAATTTGCATGTTTCTGAATCGTTCTCGATTCTTCCACGGCCGAATCGCGATTAATCTAAGAATCGGAAATTTCCCCCACCTCTAGTGTTAAGATCACTGTGTGTGTGTTACCTTGATATATCTCCCCAGTACCACTCAGCCTCCTGCAGCGAGCCTCCTGCTCCTCCATCCTTGGCGCTGTTGTTGCTGCTGCCCCCTCCCACCCCGACCGAGGAGGGCTGCTGGGGCTTCGCCGGCTTTGGAGGAAGGGCTGGAGGAGAAGAAGAATATCGTTAACTCCGAGTCCGAGTTCAGACTCTGCAGAAATTCTGCTTCGTACGAGCGAATAAACACAAAAACAATTAGAGCGGAGAATCTCCTCCATTCTTTTCCAAACATGCAAACGTACTTCATATGCAAATTACAAACGCACAAGCTCTTCACTGCGGCGGCAGCCGTGCGCTCGCTGACCGCCTCGTTATTAATCATGCGGGCAAACAGTGGCAAGACAGACACAGCCCATACATCATCACTGTAATTATTCTGTGTCTCATAAACCACACACACACGAACACACACTTTGAGGCAGAGGTTTTCCTGACGAGCGATGTGAAGTTTGTTTCACCTGCCAACTTTTTTGTTTTCATTCTTTGAACTCGTCGTCCTGCCGAGGAGAAACTTCTGACACAAACTTTGAGCTCCTGGAAGACTCTGGATCAGATTTACGACCGATATCTTTCATTTTCAACAAAAACAGTGGCTGAAGTTTTCTGTTCGCCTCGTCAAACAAAGTGATAGAGAAGAAAAAATACTCTTCAGCCAACGTATGAAATGATTTTTTCTTATTTTCCATTTGAATGTTTATTGATTTTGTTTTTGTTTGATTTATGCCAAACTCTCTGAACAGCTGCTCGTGCTTAGACTTCATTTTACGTTTTAAAGGTTTCTTCTTATTGTTAGACAAACGTTCCTCAAAGGTTATGTTGCACTCAGGACTGAAGAGAGGCTCAAACAACACGACGCCATGACAGTAAATCTGGAGGAGTTTGTTTACGTCACAGACTGCACCTTTAAGTTGGAAGCTAAATGCTAACAGGCTAACATACAGGAGCTCTTGTGTTTGCCAGACAGAGTTAGCCTGAGTATGACCCACAACACACACACACACACACACACACACACACACACACACACTGGAGCAGACCGAGGTTTACAAGACTCCAGGCACATCTGGATACAGTTTAAGGAACAGCGGTGTAATTACTGGAGAGCTCCAACATCACAAATCAGTTTATGCACGCACACACACACACACACACTTTTAAAAGGGGAAAGTACACTGGTGAATGTACCCTGAAATGCCACCGGAGGAGCGTTCGTTCCCCTTCAGCAGAAGAGGCCGGAGCGTCCCGGAACATTCTTCTTAACTACCAGATGACACGCATGTGCACGCCAGTGACAGGAAAACAGGCGGGGAATTCCCACAATGCACAGGGAAAGCTGAATGACCCTGGAGAGGTGACAGCCACGGATGACTGACGGACGGTTAGCGCGTTCACGTTAACGTTACACAGTTAATTAATTACAGCCGTTTGGACTCTTTTTGGCCACCGGGGGGCAGCAGAGCAAAAAAACAAAGTTATCAGCTGTGTGAAGAAGTTAGCAAACAGCAGCTGAGCGTGACGACATCGTCCGTCCACCTGATGAACGTACGTGTGTGTTTGGAGAAACACAGCCAGCAGGGGGCCTCGATGACGATGTGTGCCATAATTAAAAATTTAAACATTTAATGTTCATAAACGAAGAAGGTGAACTGTGGCCGTGTCATCGTCTCCACCTGCCGTCTCATAACGAGTATGTGACATCACAAAAACACACACAGGGCAGGTGAACGCTGTGACACAGTGGCAGCTCTTCTCCTCCTCCTCATCCTCTCTTTGTTCTCCTGCTGTCCCCTCTCACTTTTTCCTCTCCTCCCTCCTCTTTCACGTCACCACGCCAGTCAGTTACTGCAGCCAAACCTGTCATCCTGCAGCTGCACTGTTTCCCTCTGTCAGCACTTTATGGACTCTCACACACACACATGCATGCATGCACACTTCATACACACACACACACATACACAGTGGAAATCCAGTTCATAATTTACATAAAAAAAACTTTTGCATGATTTAAAAAATTCAGGAAAACAGAAAAATAAAAAACAAAGTTGCAGAAGAAAAAATATTTTTAAAGTGCTGAAATGTAACACTGCACCAAGTGTGTGTGTGGGTGTGTGTGTGTGTGTGTTCCCAGTGTGGACGTATGTGGACCACACAAAGGACAGCATCCTGAAGTACAATAGGTGGATCAGCAGGGCTGCACATTATTCTCATTTCATCAGCGGTTCATCAAATCTTTTTTTGTTGGTTTGATAAAACAGAAATTAAAAAAGTTGTTTGAGCAACAAAAATCTGAAATATTTTATGTTTTATATAAAAATGTAAAAATGCACAAAAAGCAGCTGAAGAACAAACTATGACACCAGGAAACGATTCAAATGGATGAAATGAACCTTTAAAATATCATCGCGAGAACTGTCATTACTTTCTGCAACAACAGGACAATGAACACACACACACACACACACACACACACACGCACACACACACGCACGCACACGCACGGTCCTTTGTTGGAAACTTGAAGCATTAAATCAGGCACTCTGACTTTCTGCAGCAGCTGCGGAGCCTCCGACACACCGATCGATACTTTTCTCTCTTTTTCTGCATGAAACAAGTCGACCTCGCCGATGACAACCGTCCGTCCGGAGAGGAGCCGACCACAACACGCCAGGAAGCGTGAAAACTACACGTGATAACACACGCGTGATGTTTTAAAAGTGTAAAAAAAAAAAAAAGAGCAGTCGCTGACAGAGAGAGCGAGGAGGACGGCGAACAAAGGCGACCGTCAGCGCAGCTTCCATCCCTCCCCTCCTTCCTCACCCCCACCCTCCCCCCCCTCACCAGACAAAGGAGCAGCACTCAGGCACACACACACACACACACACACTACTTGTCACACATGCATGCAGCTCTCCTGAACAATGACAGCACGGACACACACGATAAAAACACACAAAGCATCAGCGCGAGCCTCGCTCGTCTTTTTGGCAGAGAGTCAAGCGTGTGAATCAGTCCAACACTCGCCAAACATCTGGACAAAGTAAGAAGCTGCAGGAGTGTGTGTGAGCGTCTCCAGGACGTGGGTGTGTTTCAGCGTCACACACACACACACCTCTCACACATGGAGATGCTCGACAGTGCAACACTTCTTCTGATTCACTGCAACTAACTCATATTTGACATTTCTGTCAGAAGTCATTAAAAATCAGACAAAAACAACTTTTAACTTGAATTTTACGTTTTTGTCCAAATAAACTTTTAAATGTTTAAATATCAAAATGACAACAGGGGAATGGAGAACTGCAGCAAAGAGCCACGCTGAAGAAGCTGGAACCAGACAAATCGCTGCAGAGACGACTGTCACCGAACACAAAGATCAAACTGTCTCTTACCGTCCTCGACCATCGCGCTCTCCGTTAGCTGCATGCTGCCTCTCGTCTCTCAGCTGTTTCCCTCCTCCCTCCCTCTCTCATTCACTCCCTGTCTCTGTTGCGCTCTCTCTCTCTCTCTCTCGCCTCCTCCTCTACCTCCTCCTCCTCCGTCGCCACCTCCTCCTGCTGCTGCTGCTCTCAGCTCCGTCAGACTGAAGAAAAGAGCGAGCGGGCTGATCCTAAAAGACGAGACAACGCTCTGACTAATCCCGCTGCATGGAGGCCCGCCCCCTCGGCCAATCAGGAGGCAGCGAGGGAGGTGAGGAGGAGGAGGGGGAGAAAGAAAGAAAGAAAGAGAGGAGGGAGGTGGAGTTACCCGTGGTATATTCATGCCTTCTGGGACAGCACACACACACACACTCACGCTCACAGCACTGAAGCATCGAGTGTTAAATCAACAGGTCGTCACCTGAACAGAGTGTGTGTGTGTGTGTGTGAGAGACTTCAAACTGAATCTGACTAATGTGCAAATAAAAAGACTGATTCTGTTTAATTAATCCATTAAATGTCAGGAAATATTCATAAAAATGTTTCGCTTTGTCCAAAACTTCAAGATTCTTCAGTTCAGATTCATTTGAAACCGACAGAAGCAGAAAACAACGTCAAGTTTCCTTCTATGATCATCAAAATCCAACATTCAGCCACAAAAATCTTTAAAATTGAACCCGTTTTTGACAAAAATAAACTACATAACTATGAACTGATGTCAACAGATCCATCTGCATGATGGCTGAGCAGAGCTGTGATGTGGCTGAAAGCTCCAGAAGAAGAAGATTCTTCTGTCAGGTTTGTTTTGTCCAGATGACGACGCTGACTAAAGACTCGTCACTCAGCTGCTGCGTGTTTGTTCATACTGCATGTGCAGGTCTGAACTGCTGCAACACGTTTTACCAAAGAAAGACAAAGTCACGCTTGAAATGAGCTCACAGTTCATCCATCATCATCATCCGTCTCCGTTTCTTTGACCACCTGATAAAGTCCGGTGTGATTTGCTCGTCTGCAGGTGAGAGCAGCCGTGCAGAAAAATCTATCAGGAGCTGCTGCTCGACCCGGCCGGCTGACACAGAAGATTTGTCCAGTACGGCAAATTACAAATATTTAAACTGAGTGACACAAAACTCATCACCCTGACGAGCAGACTGCTGTCCTCTCACAGGTACGCTCGCTGCTGTTGCATAATAATGCAGCATGCAGTGCAGATGGATGTATCTTCATCACACTGTGATGCATCACAGCTCAACTTTGACATTTTCTTGGTGCATTCATGAACCAAAACTCTGGTCCTGCTGAAAGACGAGCCTCGTCGGTCAGCTCACATCCTGCTGGGTTACGCAGGTTCTGCCCTCCCCCCTGGGGGGAGCAGTGGCACTCCACCTGTGCTAATCACCCCATACACAAAGGCAACACACACACACTCAAACTGTCAGCGAGGCTTTCACGTTTCAATTCCTGCGTAATAAATATTCTAATGAACATCTGCTCGTCTTCTCCTGCTCTGTCCCTCATCCCTCTTTCCTCCTCTCCGTCACCTCCGTCTTCCTCTTCAGATTACATGTCAGCTACGTTAAGACAAAAGACGTTCAGCGTGTGACGAGACAAAGACGGGCCGAGAGTCGAGGTGATTTCTGCGCGAAAACAGAGAGACGTTCGTGGTGATGTGACGGATGACACAGGTGACACACACACCACAAAGACCTGCGATACGATACGACACACTGCTGCAGGAAAAGTGCCTCTGCATTGTCAAGAAGCCTGAATCAAGCCTGATTCTGCAGAAGTCTTTTTTTTCTGATCTTTGCTGACATTTCTCAGCTGTGACAACGACGCCACATACGTGTGGATGAATGAAAGCAGCTCTGGATGCTGTGAAACAGCGTCCAGCAGCAGCTGAGTGTGTGAATCATGCATTTACATCCCCGACGCAGTGAGGAGCACCGTCCATTCAACTCCACTGTAGCTCCGACACAATGCTCCTCAAACAGAGAGGGAGAGAATCAATCCCTCTCTCTCTCTTGTTCAGTCAGGAGGAAGAAAAGGAGGCGTTAACTTTAAATGAGCAGAGAGAGGCTGGATGTGCTGCACCAGTCCACTTCACTCACACTTCAGTAGAGCTCCAATTAAAAGACACAGCACTCCAAGTTTGAAATCAGCCTGATCTGTAGCTTCATGAAGCGTCTTAACCTGAGGGACATCTCTGCAACATGCCACAGAGGAGACACAATGCTGCACTCTGAAGCCCGGCTGTGCAGAACACATACAGCACATCTCAATAGCTACCGGGCAGAGTGCATTCAACAGCGCCTCCTGGAAACAACACAACGTCCCACATCTGCGCCATGATCCATTCAGAGGCGCACCGAGGGGAGAAAGGAGAGAGGGGGGCGGCGGCGGTGCATGGTGGATAAGGGGGGTGGGAGTCAAATGACACTGGCACAATTACCTCGGAGTGAATGAATGAAGGCGAACGAATGAATGAAACGTATTCAATTGTGGGTGACAGTTGGCCAGAAAGAGGCACAAAGACGTATAGATGTGCGGCAGTGAGGGATGTTATGATTATGAAATGCTCCAGAGCTTTTTATGCCCAGTTTTTGTTCATTATTCCAGGTCCCTTCTCTGTCCCATCCCCCTCCTCTCTATGCCTGCACCGGGGAGATCTGCACGGCTCTCTGCACAGTTTCACTGATAACAGGCAGAAATGAGTGCTCATGTCTGCACCGAGCTGCGATTTTTGGGGCATTTTTGGCTGCCATCTTTGTCACTTCATTTATCACATCATCACAGTGTGTGCAAGATGGTCAAGAGAAGATGACACACTATTGTCTCCAACATAGACAGATAGACAGTGATCCTGAAGGAAATTCAAACATCCAGTAGCAGCATGCAAACATACAGGAGAATAAACCTACAACACGGAAGCCACACACATGAAATGTGCACAAAAAAGCAGCGACGAGATCCAGAAAACAAAGAGTACAGCGCTTTTAAAGCGTTGTCATCTGTCATTTTTAGCCAAATTCAAACACAAAATGTCGTTAAATCAGCTCAGACCGGATTGTGTTTCGCTAATGTGTCGTTGCGGGCAGATTTCGATGCTGTGCTGCCCCCAAAGAGCCGATAAATATCACGAAGAAGGAGAAAACACCATCCAAGAGGGGGTGTTACGGACACGGGGGTTACGAGCTGTAGCAGGATGCGCGCTATAAAACTTTCCACCGATTTGAACAGGCACCAAACCAAACACAACACCTCCTCTGCCCGCGCTCTCTCCCTCAGCTAGCTCCAGACGAAAAAACTTCCATGCCCCGGTCGGCGTTAGCTCCCCCCTCCCCGCTCACAGGCTGTCACCGCCGGGGCCTGCCCGCCGTGCCGTCCCTTCCCTCTTACCTGGCGGTTGGTCCATCTCCAGATAAAATATCAGCTCCGTGGAGTACGGCATCATCACGTCCCTCCAGTCGCCTTCCTCACCGGCTTTTTCCGTCGTCCAGACCGTGTTGTACATTTGTGGGCTTTAACCTGACAGTTTCCTCCACGGAAAAAAAAGCGGGAACGGGTGAAAACGACAGAAACTAACCGACGTGTGTTTTTAAAAATCTATCTATCTACTTGAAAGTCTTTTATCTGAATTCCCGCTTCAGACTGGAATAAATAGACGAACTGTGGACAGCAAGCACCGGGCTGCGACTGCTCCCGCCGACATATTAATAGTGTTAATAACTCGGGGCTCTTCATGAAGGCCCCTCTTGATGTGTATATGTATATATATATATATTAATATAAGCGTCCTTTAGTAGATGCCAGCTCTACGTTCAGTCCCCTCTCCGTCTCCTCCGCAGGTGCCGCCGGCTCGCTAGCTCCATTTTAAGAAGAGCACTGACAAGAGGAGGCTGGAGGAGGCTGACAACGGCTGGGGCAAACCATTCACAGCGAGAGAGGGGGGGAATAGAACTTATTCAACTGTGACGCACTACGGCTACAAACAAAAACACTCGCGCTGTAATCTATAACAACACACCAGCGTTTAACATCAGTTTCATCTAACACATGGAGGGGGTTTAATCCACTCACACGCTCTGCCTGTGTTTTATTTGAATGATGTGTCACCCCCCCTTTGTTAACGCGCTTCTTCGCGCGGTCCGCCGCTGACCAGACCCCTCTCCTGCTCATTCTGTGGTTTTCCAGTGAGCTCCTCTGTCTCTCACTACAAACTGCTGGCTGCTGCAGCCACATTTGGATATGACATAACAGACTACATGAATAATGAAGCGGCGATAATCTGTATTTTTCCTATTGTCAGTTCATCCCGTGAACCAACAATAAAAGTGATCACTGGAACAAATGATGATACATGTTGTTTGCTCTGTGCCATTGTTGTCCAAAAACTAGTCATTTGGTCCAAGTCTCAAGTCATTTATTTTTTTTCTTGGGCAAGTCTCGTCACATTTTCTGTTAAGTCATGTTGGTACTGCAGTCTAAAGTCTTTCTTTCAAAACACATTCAATTTGTTGGGAAAAGACTTTGAACAATATATTACTGAAATGTTATGGAGCATTTATTTAGTCCATAAAGGGCGGCTCGATGACACGCTGAGGCCACCCTGAGCACACAGATAGAGATGAATTCATCTCAGCTGTTCCAAAGTTGGTCATGCACTTTAAAAACCAGACCTTGCATAGTTTAGTAGGTTTAACAAACATAGAAAAACTCCTTTTATTTGACCCTTTTGGCAGTGCATCCCACCAAACAGCAGCTTTTAGGTGAGTTTATGTTGTTTGCTAACACGGAGACACCTTCACACAATACAAAGTCAATGGAGAGTGATGAACCGCTTTCCCCTCCGGCGTGGGCGGCACTTTATTGCGCTCTGTCTCCATACGTGAGCTGTTGTGAGGTACCAATGGGCTTGACTTTGAGAGCCACAGACATAACAGGGAATTCAGAGTGTATTCAGAGGCAGACATTAAATATGAAGTAATGTAAACCACAAGTGATCACTGCATGCTAATGCAGTGGAAACTTTCCAAATGAATCTACTCTTTAAGCTCCATTAACATGCAAAGCTGGAACAATGGTGGAATACACAAATCAAGCACGTCAAGTTGATTTTCATACCATAGTGAAATGGGTAGGACACATTCAAAACCCAAATCACCACAGTCACACAAGCATCACTGAGACACAGTCCCAGCACCAACACCAGTAACTGTCATGATGATTATACTAACTTTGTTAAAAAATCCAAAAACAGTGTCAAATATGAATCCTCTTTGATCCTAATGTCCTTTTCCGCTGCAGTGATGTGTTTGGATCTACAGTTTGTGTCTTCAGTGGGCTTGTTTAACTCCAGCGAAGGAAAAGGAGCCATTTACAACGTGAACCAAGCCGCCTACAGCGAGATAAGTACAGTTACAGTAAATGATATGGAAGCTTAAACATGAGCTTAGGGATGCTAGAGAGGTGCAAACATGTATTTAGGAAGCCTATAATACAGGGATTACTGCACACACATCAAAACACACACCTGCTAAGATGGATAGTATGGATTTACAGGATTGTGGGTTCTGGTTTGTGTCAGGACGTCTATCCTTATTCTCAGATTTAAAGCTGCTGTAATCAATATTTTATACGAACAACTGATCAAATGAGTTGTTATGTGTTAGAGGACGTCACCAACACACAAAAGATTATCACTGACACTGTAGTCCGCTGTCAGCTCTACAGAGGTCTGTGGTGTCTTTCGGCTCATTGTTTTGGTTCACTCTCACCGCGCTCATGGTGCTGCTTTCATCTGCAGCAGGCAGCTGTTCAGATAGGTCAAACCACTGTGTTAACGTATATCTTTAACATTATAGTCACATCTGAAAATGACAACAAATAAAACAAATTTACAGATTTTATTTGTGCACCTTTCACCTTAACTCTAGATATGCTACGTGCTAGGCCACATTGAAAAGACACCAACCAAACTGATGCTTCAAAGTTATGTAGCAAGTATACAAGTAACTAAATAACTAGTCACATATTAAGATAGCTAATGATATGATTTGTTCTATTAAAATCTTTATTTTCTATCTGCAGAAGCATATTCTGAGTGTGCAAACATAAAATCTGTGCATGAAAAACAATAAAACAGATCCTATCACTGCATCTCTGCCTCTGTTCCTGTGCCAAGAACAGAAAGTAGAGCACAAAAAAAACACAACCCAACAACAACAATGGCACCGTCATAATCAGCTGCCCCAAAAGCACACAGTGGAGACCCAGACTGACCCAGACCCTTACCACCACCACCACCACCCCAGTCATCCACATGGTAATCTCCTGTTAACAGCCTAATATCAATAGAATATCTTCAGATGGGGGCTGCTGCCACCGGTAATTACAGCTGCTCTGTCTATCTATCTGTCTGCCTGGTGTCCTACTTCTGGGAGCAACTATAAATGAAAGGTCTGCTCCCCAATCTGCCATCCATCCACTCTGTCCTCCCTCTACATCCACCCACCCACACATCCATCCATCCATCCATTCCCCCTCCCCAAACCTGTGTGTCTCGTCTGTCCATCACAAGAGAAGCAGGGAGGAGGAGGACGGAGGGTAGTCTTGCAGGGGGGGCTGGTGGAATGTCAGTGAATGAAACCTATTTAATGCAGCGGACACAACACACACCCACACACACTGTGAGTGTGTGTGGGTGTGTGTGGGTGGTTGTTTCACAGATGGCTCGTGCCGGACACACACCCCAAAGCTCCTATCTGTCGAGTGTGTCAAACAGGTTTAATTGCTGCTGCCGCTGCTGTGTGTGTGTGTGTCTGTGTGTGTGTGTGCATGAGGCTGGGCAGATGGATCCCTAACAATGACACAGGAACTGACTCTGCCCCTCGTCATACAAAAGAGAAAGAGAGAGAGGAAGAAGGAGGGGGGAGGCCGATGATGGGAACAGCAGTATTAATCTGCGCTGTCCCCGGCCATCAGCACACTGCTCCCCATTTAACCTTCGCAACAATAGAGCCGAGTGGCATCAAGTGGCCTATTTGCATAGCGTATGCATAATCACATATGAACCATAGTCACATATGAATTAACCCCACCCACGACGCCAAATAAAACTTCCAGCTCTGTTTGTCTCCATCCACGGTGCATCTTAAAAAAAAGAAAGAGGCAATGAAAACATTTATTTAAAGCAACTTCCTGTAACTTTTCCATCATAAAATAACAGATTTAACTCCTGTTGATCCACGCTGACCTGTGATCAGGTGACCTGTGATCAGGTGTCAGTCGTACGTCTGTTCTCACACTATGTAACTTTGGGCTCCGGGTCGGGAGAAGTACGTAACGCTTTACGACACTAAGTCACACAGCACCAACTATTTCACTGATTCTGGTGAAACTGGATCAGATTTTATGGAGAAAATGTTTCCTGGTTTTCCCTCTGATGTCCTCCGGCTGCTCCGACTCAACTCTCTGTGATTTACAGAGTTTATGACGGACAGTGAAGTAAACTGTAGCTGCTGTTAGCTCATGTTGGCTCTGTTTGTTCACTCGGCTTCTCGCAGGAGGAGGTTTACAGTTTACCCAGGCTGTAAGTGAATGCTGATGGGGAGCAGAACTGGTGTTGTGCCAGAACAGGAGCTGGAAAAGGGGGCAGTGTATGGACATGATGGCAGAGGAGCAGAGAGTGAAGAGGACGCTGACGGAGGAAGCTAAGAAGAGAAAAGGAGAGAGTGAGCAAGCAAGAAGCCGCCGGACAAGAGTAAATCTGGGACTGACTTTTAGTGGTTGGTGAGAGCTTGGTGAAATAAAAGGCTGAAAGACAGACGCCGAGCTGGCTGACTGCTGCTGGACTAGTCAGTAAGATTAGCTGCTGCTGCTGACCTGGATGATGATTGACTGTTAGCAGGAAGCACTTCAAAAAGTCTATGAGTGATTGTGAGGGCTACTACAGTCATCTATGGCCGGCTCCCACTGATTACTGTACAAAAGCCTATATTTACCACTCTGACTTTACACTCTGACACTGGTGAGCTTATCTGTGTTGGTAGTCTTTCAAACAGGCTAATGTTTTCCCCCTGTTTCCAGTCTTTATGCTAAGCTAGGCTAACCGTGTCCTGACTCTGTACTTAGACATCAGATTGATATCCACGTTGAGCATTAGCTTTAAGCTCCCGGTCAGAATAATAAAGCTGCCAAGGTGGAACCGGCTGGACCAGAATCAACATTAAAGATAATTGGTTACAGGTTCACACATCAATAATTCAGCACGCAGGAAGGGGAGCATTGTTCAGACCTGTAGTAGTAGTACTGCTACTTTACATACTCTAATACAGTTTACTGTTTGTACTTTTACTTCAGGAAGCCAGTGAATGATGCAGACTTTTACACTCTGCTTTTGTAAATTTTACTTCTACTTCCTCCGAGAAAATAATCTGCATGTGAGTGTGTGTGTGTTAGAGCGAGAGGCCCAGGTGAGCTCCCGGGAATCAGGTGTTGAGTTTGCCATTTCTGTCGCCATAGAGACCGAAACGTCCAGTGAGGCGCTAACAATGTCTCTTTTTAAGGGGCTTTTAGCACAGACAAAGGCGCTGTCTGGGAGCTCATATCATATGCCACCTACTGAGTTAAATGCAGCGGGGAAGCACAAATCCATGCATGCATGATTTTTTCTAATCACGAAGACGCGTCAGAACTAAAATAAAATGCTCTTTGATCTCTTTCTCTTTCTTTTCTATTAAAACTTGGACTGGACCTTAATGTCCTGCATCCGCTTCACGTTGAGGGTTAGAATAAAACTTTCATGGCTGCACAAATCCATCAAAAGCTGCACCAACCTGACGGACATGGTCGACATGTTTCCAAGAATGTGTTTGAGACTGAACAATGTTCGGCCGTGAAGCGCATTTAAACTCATCTGCACTCAGCCACCTGTTTGTCTATCAGGGTTTCGTCTGCCCTGCTGCAGTCTGGCAGATTGTATTTAAATTGTAAGAGAACAGACACAGTTTCAGATAAAACTCTAAACATGTCCCTCAACTGCAGCCGTCGTTCCTGAAGAACAAGCAGTTCAGTAAACTAGATGTAATCTGCGAGTGTCTGCATGAGTGAGTGTGTGTGTGGCTGTTTTAAATAGTACATTATCTGTCTGTGCATGGGTGAAACACATTTAAGGTCACACGCCACCTGTGCCCCAAAGCAACGGCTTCTAGAAGCCACATCAGAACACGGCGTCGTCTACTACAGCGATCGCGGCATCGTTTAACTCAAACGCTCTTATTTGCAGCTATTGTGCTTTGTGAAATGAGATAGAAAGCCAGACGGCACGAAAGGCGGCGCACACGCCGACACGGCTGAATGGAGCCATCGTGACCCTGCGACACCTGTGAACCACCGGCTATCTGCTCGACACGTTATCTGTCTGAGAGAGTGAGACAGAAACACTGAAACATGGTGCTGTATGACTAAAGTATATGGACGTGGGTGTCCACAAACATCTGGTCATATAGGATATAATGTGTGATG
>CM024792.1:26125500-26158922 GCA_014281875.1 Nibea albiflora | reverse complement strand
TGCACTGAAGGGCAAATGTGATGTAAAGAATACGAGGCAGGGATGGATGGGTGAGATCAAACCAGCCGTGAATACCAATGTGCTGCTTCCTGTCTGTCTCTGTCTGCAGCCGTCTCTCTCTCTCTCTGTCTTTGTGCAGCCTCGCGCTCGTTCTCTGACCTGAAGCGTCCGGTTCTCAAAGATTTGTGTTGTCTCTGCTGCAGAGGAAGAAAGGACAGCTCGACTGAGTTAAAGCAGAACGTGCAGTTTATGTACAACCCTAAATGTAACTCAACCTGCATCAGTTGAGATGTTTCATGATCAAACTGCAGATTATCATCTTCAGAGTACAGCAGCGATGCGGCGTCCTGGTGGAGAGAGGGTGGATGGTCATACGTGATCGAGGCCAATCAAGAAGCACCAAAACCGGATACATTTAGGCACACCGGGGTGGGCGAACATCGGAGCACACGTCAAAGGAAGAACCTTCGAAAATCACTTCTAGAACAGAAATCAACATCACCAGCTTATAATGAAATGTTCTGAATTCATCATCGCTGACTCCAACTGAAGGAAGGAGAAAGTCCCTCCACAGTGAGCTGCTCAGCGAGTTGGTTGTAGCAGACATAGTTGAAGTTGCTCGTCACCAGACTCGTCAGAGCGTCCCGCATGTTCAGACGCTGCTCTTTAAATTATTATAATTTAAATTAGGTCCAATAAAGATTTAAAAGTCTCAAAGAACCACATAAAGATTTTATTCTCCAGAAACGTGGAAGCCTGAAGAACCCTCGACCTCTCTTCAGTAGATTTTGGGTGGAGCAGCACTCGGTGTCCTGTTTGGAAACTCGCTGTATGTCACGGCATCACTTTGCATTGATAAGTATGTTTTCCTCTCCACGTCTCCGTGTTTGCCTCACAACAGCTTTCTCTCCGTCCACGTCTCACTGGGGATCTGTTGTTTTTCACTGGTGATAATTTCGTTTTTTAAAATCCGGCTCACTGTTTTCTCCTCCTGACTCAGCCGATCTGAATAACTAATGAGCCGGTTTTCTTTACCTCTGGGCAGCTCTGGGAACAGCTGGCCACAGAGTGGGCTGATCAGCATGCACGAAGCACTTCATCCTGCCTTTTATTTTGTTGAGTTTACTCTTAAATTGGTCGGCTTGGAGCGGCTCTCAGCCTTGGAAGGCTTCGTGAATTCAGCCTCTGGGGTTTCACGACTCCAGATGATGTGAATTAGGCCTCCGTTAGCTAACCTAGGTGACGAATTGTTTATGCTAAGTTTAGGAATAAACTCATGAAGGAGCATCTGGGGATAAGTAGGTGTCTGTAAGCTCTGTTTCTCCCGTTCTCTTCATTATTCGTCCTCTTTTTTTATCTCCACCAGCGTCCAACAAGAAAACTGCTTGAGCGTTGAATTCATTCACCTCCTCTAAAGATGTTTGTGTCCATCTGAGGAGTCCAGAAAGTCTTTCGACGTCTAACTTGTCTGCAGTTTGACAGAGTCGGCCGGATGTTCGGGCGAGACCTTGATATCGCTGAGCAAACCTGCGGCTGCGTCCGTGGTCGTGTCCGAGATAGTTCGACTTCATTTATGGCATGGGGAGAATGGAGGCGCGTCGTCCATCTTTATATAGTTCAGTGGATGTAACCACGACCCACCCCGTCTGAACTTGCCGTCTGGGGCACAGACTACTTTAGTCTGAGGCCGAGCTATTGTTCAAAATGGCACGGCACCCAGACGCAGCGTTACGCCGCCCTGATGTAACGTTTAAAAACTCGCCCTGGTTCTTCACATTACAGCGGAATCACGTCGGCCGTGGACTTTGCCGCCTTGCAGGAGCTGACCCTGCTGTGTGTTACAGGCTCCACGAGTTATGGCAACACACTTTAACACTAATCTGTAGCATAGCAACTGCCGCGCTAGCACTGCAAGTGCTCTGCTTGCTCAACCACACTGAAAGTTAAGAGAGCCCAAAAAAAAACCATTACGAGGCTCTAATCAAGCCCCGCATAGTGCTTGAAAGGTCAATGGCACGTTATAGAAAGATATGAATCTGCCTGATATTATAAGGACTGAGAGGAATGAAGGAAGAGAAGGGGGAGAAGTCAGTTCCTCCTTAGGTTCCTATAAAGAGACAATCTCACCTTCCTCGCATGCCGGTAGGTTTATTGGCGGCCGGGGAGCTGTTAATTGGTGGATGACAGGCTGAGCTTTGAGGCAGGAGGACCCACAGTGACGGTAATCTGCTGGATCTCACGGTGAACGCAGCATAGTACAACGCACACACACACACACGCTGAAACGCAGGCCACATGTTCTGATGTGTTTGTGGTGCCTTTGAGGGATCAGGAGTAATGAGTTCTGTATTCTCAGCAGAATAATAAAGTCTGTCTCTTCTCTTTGTCTGAAACAAAGAGATATATTTGTTATATTTCAAGGCTGTGCGGTTTTATTCACTCACCAACATTCATGTTTCATTTTTACCGGTAAAATTACAGAAATATGCACCACACCTACTGCAACAGGTGACTGTGAGATATCCGCACACCTTCTGTTTGTTAGTATATCATAAATATTTCATGCATGCAGGAAGGTTTAATCTCACTGATCGTCGGGCTTCGTGTGACCTTGCAGAGGTCCGTCCACGGCGGCTCACAAAGCTCGGGTTGTTTCATTCTTCGACGCGCCCCGTGGTGGCCTTTAGCAACACGCCGGACTCACAGTGACTCCATTCAGACAAACACACACTGTCAGGGTTAGCCTAAAGTTTCATATGTTACGTATGTAAATGTGACTTTAAGTCCTTGAACAGACGGAGCACGAAGCCGCCCTCCGGAAAAAGAATCGAAATGTTTAACGGGATGGAGGAAGAGGAGGTCGTGTCTCTTCCTGAATGATGGACAGCTGAGATGGAGCTCGCTGAAATGTGGCAAGATGAATATAATGCATCATTAACACAGGTCATAACGGCAGAGCGCTAAATGAGAGTGTGTGTGTGTGTGTGGTGTGTGTGTTATGGCCTGAACATGCCTGTGAATGTGTTTGTGACGACAGAGAAGAAAACCTGTGAAATGATGTAACCTGCTTTGAAAGAGACGCTCTGATGCTCGGAGCGGTGAGTCGAGGCGGCGTACCTGCGTGTTCCAGCCCGGTGGTCAGTGTTCGAGTCCAGCAGGCTGCTCTGACCTCATCTCTGGCGTGGACTCAGACCCTGCAGCTAATGGCAGATGTCCTTTCCTTCTCCTCTTTCTCCTCTCTCTATCTCTTCTTCTCTTTTTTTCCCATCCATCCTTGCTTTGCTGCTTCTCTGTGTGGTCCTCTCCTCCTTCTCTGTCGTCATCGGCCGATTTCTCTCCTTTTTCAGCGTCTCCGTCCAAATCGAGCCATATGAGCGTTTCTGAATCTGCCGCCTCGGTGGCTGAGGTTTGATTAAGTTTTGGGCAGCAGATTAGCACTCTGGCTTCTGGCTCATGCGGTGGTCAGTGGGCCCCTTTCCCCTCTTCATACATCTGATCTCATGCGTGGTGCCAACAACTGAAGCGAGCCTCGAATCAGGCGTGATACTGTGTGTGAAATCTGAGGACGGTTCTATGTTTTACTGTAGCGTACGGTAACGTCTGACTGAAGACGGATTCTTTCCTGTGTGGTTGTTAGCGGGCGTGTAAATCTCCTGTAAATGAAATCATCATTTATCGTAACAAAGCTCAAATCCGACCTTCCATAGTTTAGTGAGTCACTCTTCC
The DNA here is from genome assembly GCA_014281875.1 of Nibea albiflora. Classification (NCBI taxonomy): domain Eukaryota; kingdom Metazoa; phylum Chordata; class Actinopteri; family Sciaenidae; genus Nibea; species Nibea albiflora. The sequence continues at coordinate 26,155,196 of CM024792.1, read as the reverse complement.
AGCTGATGCTCACGTTGTCCTTAGTCTCAGTTTTTCAGTTGCAGCTCCTAAGAATCTCAGTGCTGGGTTCTTCATGCGTCCACCACCCCAGCAGCTTCTAGAACGTTTTTATGTACTCGCAGACAGAAGTGACAAGGAGACCTTCACAGAAACGAAGCAGATGAAATGTTTTCCACCTCCGGTGTGGCTTACTTACTTACGAGTCCTCGACCATCAACACTCACCAAGTTTGGAGACAAACGTCCAACACTCGTGTATGAGGGGACAAAAACCTGGACACATACGGTTGTGACCTGTTGAATACGAAGTCTCTGATGGGGTGACGGTGGTTAAGGTCTCTCCACCCGGTCTGTTGGCTGATGAAACCAAAGTGTTTTGTTATGTAAAGCTTCTAATCTCACGTGTTTCGTCCAGCTGCTGATTTTTGTTGAGATTTTCCGGGGACTGACATCGAGACAAACCTGTGGATAAACAACTTTCCTGAGATGGACTTGTTTTGATAAAGTTTCCCCATCAACCTCCAGCTCTGTCTGTACAGGCTTCACGCCTCTCCGTCCGGGATCGCAACCAGACTCTCTGTTTTTTGTGCGAGACAGTCGGCGTTCTTGCAGGATTCGGAGCTAACGGCTAAAAAATCTCTGCAAGTTGGTGGAAACGATGTTTGTTCGTGGTTTGTTGGGTCTCTGTAGGGTCCGGTTATCTTCAGGTTTGTCTGGGCACAAAACGGTGAAAGAAACAGCATCGACAGGGTCGAGACATGTCCTGCAGTCTTACTTGCTCACTGTCAAACTTATACAAGCGCTGTAAAAATAACTTGTTTTGCTGCTGAAAGCAAAAAATGACACGAGGTCAGTCGTGATGAAAGCGCGGATATAGATTATTTTAAGCATTTCAGAACAGCCGTGCTGTTTTCTTCACAGTAATGAGATAAACATGAGACGATGTAAACTCTGTGACATGTGGACCAATCAGAACGTGTCCTCAGCTGGCCCTCAGTGAACGACCTCATTGTTATCAGGCAGCTGAGAGCGGCTGATCTGTCCCGAGCCCGATGCTGCGTTCAAGGACCTCTGATTAAATTAGCTTCCCCAACGAGCTCAGTGTGCACACTTTAATTCCCCGACTTTCTCACTAATCTCATTAGCTTCATTCTGGCTTCGACCCGCTCGCTCGACCTAAAGGGATTCTCCTCGATGACACACACACACACACACACCTACAGATGACTATGTACACACACACACACACACACACAAATCAACAAACTGGGCTGAAGGAGTTTTTTTTATTCAATTAGTCAAAAAGTGTGAGAGGTTCCTGCTGCGGATCGAATCTGAATTTGTGCGAGCGAGTCGAGGAGTGCTAATGCAGAGCTTCTGCTCCTCCACGTACACGAGATAATGGCTCTGATCTGTAACCTCGGGCTGCTGAACGCTCCGCCGTGGCTCTGGTGTCACTCCAGGCTTTAATTTTCAGCTGTCCCGAGACGACTGAAGAATTAAAGTCTGACGGCACGGCAACATTAGAGCTGTATATCAAATCTTTTCCCAGACATGAAATTGATTCTCTACTGAGTCCAATTTTAGCCCGAAGAGATTTTATATTTAGCATACATGACTCTTAATCTCTCACGGATGATGAGCAGAAACTTCTGATCATCAGTAATCTGTGTGTCTTTGCATTGCAAGTTTTTGCACAAGGTAGCGCCTCCATCCACGTCAGGTGATGGAGGCGGCTACATGAGTCAAACACGTAGTCCACAGGTTTGAAGCTCGTGTGCTCGTCTCCATCTTGGCAGTCCCAGACAAAGGTGTGGAGCTCGGGTGGAGCTGAAGCTCAAACAGCTGCAACCGTTTCACAACGTGTTTAAAACCCAGCTCATACAAAGACTGCAGGTCGGGTCGCGACAAAGCGGCGTTGGTTATTTGACGACCTGGCGTGACAGCAGGTCGGTACATCAGTCATCAGTGTGTTGGTGTCAGCAGACAGGAGGACCAACATGAAGCTAAACAATGACCTGATGGACATTTGAATGTTTTCACCGCTCACCTTGACGCCAGCAGAGAAGGTCAAGCTCTCCAAAGTTCACCAGACTTCACAGACAAACACGGAACAGTCGCTGGTCCGCCACTTTGTTGGTCGACAGCTGCCAGCGTATCTGAAGTTATGAAGCTCTACCTTCAGATCTGCACTGACTCAAAGGTGGTGCATGAAAGTTAACAGAGGAATGAGGATGAAGGCTGCAGCTTCCCTCGAGTCGATGATGGCAGCTGCTTCTTGTTTTGCGCAAATCCTCGATGCCGTGACTGACAATAGAACCGGCATCACGTCAATGAGTAAAACCACTTTGTCCAAATCTGTGAGGGTGTCACACCGTCCCACGTCAGCCGGTAAGACACTTAAAGACGTCGCTGTTGGTCCAGCTCCCAGGATCAGCCTGAGGTCAACATGAGGGCAGTTTAAGGAGGTCAGAAGTTGGCTGAGAGTTTTCTGGAAGTTTCTGGGTGACGAGGTCGCCGCTCGGTTTCCTACGTTCCTTCCACCGGCTCCAGACGAGCTGCGTCCTTTGTGTGCCAGCACGATTCACATGGTCATTGGTTTTAGTTTCATTCTGCAGACAGCATCAATGTTTTATGTAAAGAGGAGCTGGCAGGCCATTTCTGCATTTATTTATAATTCAAAAAGGACAGCGGAGAAGAAGAAGAGTGTGAAAGTGAAGCACGGGCCAGTTTTCACATGAACATACGAACAACACCGGCCAGGAATGCTGTTGTGTTGTCTTGCTGCGTGCTTTGTTGGACTCCTTCAGTGTCAGTACTATCCTGCTGAATTGTGCTCGAGTCAAAAGTTGAAGAACTTTCTATCGATTGAGGCTGAGAATTGACTGAGCCGGCTGCCGCGGAGTCTCTGAGGTAGTCGACTTTCATCTCAGAGATCCACAGCGAGGCTGTTTAATAAGTGATGAGGCAGCCGACGACTGTGGCCAAGCCTGCTTATAAAGATAATCCATATCTGATATTATATTCACACACTTTGACACACTACTTGAGAGCAGAACAACCGTTTGATGGTGGGTAACTGAGAAGTCAGCAGGAAGCTAGCAGCGTGGTCGTTGGAGTGACGTGTGCACAAACTCATTGACACAAAAGACGAAGTCTGGATCTGAATGTCTGAACTTCTGAACCTCTGTCCAAACTTCATTTATTCTGATCAGGTCCACAAAGAGCCTCCAGCAGACTTTCCTGCAGAGTCCAGTTTGGACTTGTTCAGACTTTCAGAATATAATCCACAGAAAAATGTGACGTGACCGTTCAGATTCTGATTAATTGGACAATGTCACTGTTGGTTTAATGAGTGAATATAATATTGTGTTTAACAGCTCATGTATTTAAAGCAGCAGTCTTTTTTCCTCGCGTACGCACTAATGCACGAGTACCCCGCGTCGCCTTCACAGCCCAGAATCCTCACAGGCTTGACGGTGATGACAGTGAACGCATCACGGTACGAGTGCTCAGCTAGCTGACAAGAACTTGATGGTTTGTGACTCGGCGCTGTTCAGACATTTCCTGCAGTTTCTCTGAGCGGCCAATGAAAATAACAGATAACACTGATCACAATGTTGACAATAATCATCGCTTTCATGACTTTGATGATGACATTGATCATAATAACAATGATGAAGATGGCAACAACAATTATGATGATAACGATGGCAACAAAGATGATGACCATAATAAGGGTGATGATGATGATGATGATGAAGATGATGAAGATCTCAGTGTAAGTGACAGCACTCTGTGTTCACATATGATTAATTACTCTAAATGAGGATTAGAAGTCTGCAATTACTCAGTGATAACACAACGACCGAGTCCTGATTATAAGGGTTAATTATCATGACCCGTCTCACTCTGCTTGTGTGTGGTGTGTGTGTGTGTGTGTGTGTGTGTGTGTGTGTGTGTGTGTTATACCACTAGGATCTTTTCCTATTAGGGGTCTACAGCCCTCTTTTTTCCTCAATGTCAATTAGGTGCTTGTTAATTTTCTGTAAATGTCATTTAGAAATGTCAAATCTTAAAACAATCAAATGAAGACGCCGAGGTCCGACGTCTGTCTCTCTGCTCCGTCCTTTATTAACGCTTTGGTTCAATGACAAACTGTCTGCAGACGCTCAGCTGCACAATTAAGAATTCATTTAAGTTTGTCGAGTGGCCAAATAATAAACGACCAAATCCACTGATAGTTAAAATGTAATTAACAAATCACTAAATCTGGAGCTAATAACATATTTTTGGTTTTGGTATATTTCATTTTAGCAGGCGGGTCTGTGAGGAGAACGACTGCTGCTTTTGTTGGTTTGTAAAGTGGATGTTAAAGAGACAGTTCACCTCGAAATCAAAAAATTAGAATGTATTTATTTATGTTTTGGTGTAAGTTGCCAAGTTTTACAGGTGCCAGACTTCTCTGGACTGAATCTCTGGACTGAATCTCTGGACTGAATCTCTGGACTGAATCTCTGGACTGAATCTCAGCTGCAAAGTCTCCAGATTCGGCTACTCAGGAGAAGTTTCAGGAGAAGCAGTTTCATGTTGGATTTTCCTTCTACCAAACTAAAAGTTCTGCAGCTTTGGACTAGCATTCTTGTGTGACAAACAAAATGAGATAAGAAGTAGATGAAGTAGATACAGCGACACAGTCCTGCTTTCTGATGATTCGGCTACTCAAGATAAACAGCTCCATGTTCAACCCTTTACAAGCTTTCTACCAAACTTCACCTACCAACCGTGTCACCACACAGTGAAGCTGCTCATGAAGCTGAGCTTTGTGCTGTGCTTGCTAATGCTACAGCTAAGGAGCGTGCCATTAAAGTTACAATCCTGCGCTGTTGGCTAAAGGCCGATTATTTTGTTGCAGCTCCCACAACGAACAGTTCAGCATCTCATGGGAAGTCCATTCATGCCTTTGGTTATCACACACAGGTGTGTCCACATACTTTTGCCCGTCATATCTTCCTTCATCTGTTGAATATTGAGCCCTCACATATGAAAAAGGGGAGCGTGGTCTGGTTTGCATTAGCTGAATGAAGCGAGCTATCACTGTCTTCATGTTGTTTATTACCGCTGGAGGCATGTTGGACTTCTACAGCTCTATAAACCTGGCACCTAATATCTGTTATACTGTGCTTCAGCTCATTAATGTTTACATACACACAGCAGCATAGTAACATTATGTATGCATGTGTGAGTGTGTGTGTGTGTCGTATGGAGCGAGGAGAATCCCCCTCCCTGCAGCTCTAATAATGTTAGGAGCTTTTCTAGAGCCTTATTACATGTTTCCAGACTTTGTTGGAAGTAATGAGAGCGGGAGGATTGTGACTCAGGAGGAGGCAGAGAGAAAGGCATGATGGATGGAGGGAAACAGCATTATTATTTTTTCTTTTTGGAGTTGAAGCGGCCAGACAGATGAAGGGAAAATTTAAAAAGAGAGGTAAAGCGAGGAAGGCAGGGGAAAGAGAAATCGAAATAACAGCCGGGGAGAGATTTTCAGGATTTTTAAAACATTTGAAACAGAATAAAAGTTTCTGTCCACCTGTTTTTATGCATATTTTCAATTTCACACACTGTTAATGACTTTCACTCCATCATAAAGACCAAACAAATAAAGAATAAAGAGAATGGAGCCAGTGTTGTGCCAGAACAGGAGCTGGAGAAGCGGGCTGTGTCGCCGGGCTCAGCAGCTTCTATGGACATGATGGCAGAGGAGCAGAGAGTGAAGAGGACGCTGACGGAGGAAGCTAAGAAGAGAAAAGGAGAGAGTGAGCGAGCAAGAAGCCGCCGGACAAGAGTAAATCTGGGACTGACTTTTAGTGGTTGGTGAGAGCTTGGTGAAATAAAAGGCTGAAAGACAGACGCCGAGCTGGCTGACTGCTGCTGGACTAGTCAGTAAGATTAGCTGCTGCTGATTCTTCCATGAACCGCAGTCTGATCTGACAGGTCAAAGGTGGTTTACTGTTTATGTGTTTAACATTAGCAACACTTCCCATCCTCTGCTTTGCCACTGTAGTGGAAATGTAGTGTGTGTGTGTGTGTGTGTGTGTGTGTGTGTGTGTGTGTGTGTGTGTGTGTGTGTGTGTGTGTGTGTGTGTGTGTGTGTGTGTGTGTGTGTGTGTGTGTGTGTGTGTGCGCATCCAGCGTCACGCCCAGCTCGCCCCTCCCTGCCAGGTCAGCCGGGCTGCTAATGATGTTGTGAAAGAGGAATGTGGAGCCAAAAGATCTTTCAGCTTCTTTGCACGCATACGGAGACACACACACACACACACACACACACACACACACACACACACACACACTGATTTATTTATTACAGAACTTGAATTACGCAAAATCAAAAATAAACAATACGCGTTGTTACAAACGGCACAGCTGCTGTTTTTGAAGCCGCTAACTGTGAGTTCATGTTACTGACGGGCTCCAAATGTTTGACCGGAAAGGTTTAAACACACACACACACACACACACACACACACACACACACCTTTTGGAAAATGTATTTTTCATATGCTGCTTTTAGTGTTGGAACATGTAATCAATTACATGGATTTACTGGAAGGTGTATCGCTTCTTCCCAGCAGCAGCATTAGGTCAACAAACACATTTATAATCACAGAAATTCAAACAGAAATCAATAAATTCAAGTCAAGTAAACCTGCAGAGAGCGTTCAGTTCAGCTGACCTGGTTAACAGGTTCACTGTCTGCACGTCACAAAGCAGCTTGTTCTTATTCCAGCTTGTTTCGTACATCATCGCGCCCCTTTAATACAGACGCCATGGAGCCCGTTAGCATCACACTGGACCGCCGCCTTGTAGTCTTGCCTCTTCCTCCAAAGTCGTGGATCATTGGTGGAGCTGAGGCGAGCTGAATGAAGCCTGAGTGCTCTAATAGGCCACCTGTAGCCACACCCACCTGTCAATCAAAGCGTCCACGCTCTGAATCCTGCATAACTTTAAGCCTTAATATAACCTGAACAGGTGAGTTGTATATAAATTCACCCCCAGTACAGTTGTCATGAACGGGGAAATTAGCTACAGAGACCAAAACTGTTTTTTGTACCAGGCTGTAAACATGTTTATTTCTGCTGTCTAACATGGGGACTTATGGAGACTGACTCACTTCTGCAGCCAGCCTCAGGTGGACGTTAGAGGAACTAACCAAACTGTTGAACATGCGTCTCATACAGACACTAAAGGTTACCCTGTGCACCTGTATGAGACGCCTGGGGATGCACAAAGCAGCGTTACCTGTTTTGCACAGGTGAGTCTCTCTGTTCTTAGCATCAGTCCATCTGCTTGGACAGATTGCCTCTAATTCACACGCGCGAGGCTCTGGCTTCTCCGTCGGAAGCAACTTGCGGTTCGGCATCTCACTCCAGCTCTCTTTGACACGCAGACAGGAAGAGTTCGAACCACCAACCATGTGATTAATGGATAAACTCCGGAGCCACGGCCGCTCAGGACACTTTACTGTAATGTGTTAGTCGTACCGGCCAACACTGACGCTCGAGCACGGGGGGGATTCTCGCTTTGTGTGTTTTCAGGCCACCTATCGTAGAAACCTCTGAATGCTCTTTTAAACATTCGCACATTCGCAGCTCCCTGACTACACAACCAAACAAACAAACACACATCCTGATCCGCACAAACACCGACAGCCTCACACTCGCTCTCTTCCTCTGCCCACATGTTCATGTTTTCACAGCAGCTGCTGACAAATTGACACGATCCTGGGAATTTTCCCCACATGGAAACCTGCATTTTTTGTTTTATTTTGGAGCTCTCTGCAGGGCGAGGTCACACTCGGAAAAAGAGAGCGCATGCTGTTCCTGTCAGTCTCGCTCGCTCTCGCTCTCATTCTTTGTGGGAGCTGCTTTTCCCAGGCACGGCCTAAACTGACGTATTGGCAACATTTAACACACACACACAAGAAATAACACTTCTGGACAAACTGTGTGTGTGTGTGTGTGTGTGTGTGTGTGTGTGTGTGTGTGTGAGTTCAGGCGCATGGTTTATAGTGACGTTATGAGTCAGACAGCTAACAGGTTATCTCTTCTTCACTGCAGAATATCTTTTCTAATCTTTTCTAATCCTCTAACCTGAGGCGTCTTATCTCATACTCTCTTTCGCTCCCGCTCTTCCCGTCTCTCTCTCTGCTGAGGTTCTTAGATCTGTTCCAGCCCTCCACCCTCGTCTGAACTTCTGTTACAGCGTCACCGCTTCACCCTCCTCCACCTCCGCTTCTCGTAACCTGCCACGCTAAAACGACCAACCAGCACGGTGACGGTCAAATCTCACTAATATGTGACTCAAGTCATTTGATAAAGTACCAAGTCAGTCATTTAGTATCGAGCCTCTGGCATTTTCACCCGTTTGTCTGGTGAATTTGGTGTTTTGCCTGAAACGCGATCTTCTCTCGACCTGAGCTTGTCTGTCAGTGGACGTTTAACGCGGTGATAAATGACAAAATATGACATTAAATGCAACTTAGAGATTTAGATTCAGAAACACCGCGTTACAACGTCAGTGTTTTATTCTGAGTGTTGGCTTGAACAGTTTCTTTCTTAGCTAACATCATTAATTAACACAAACAAGTGATTTCAAGTCAAGTCAACGAGTCTTTGAGTCCAGGTCGAGTCTCAGCTCATGTAAGTCAGATGAAGTCGTTCAAATCAATCCACCTCATTGCTCAATAAACCCTGACATTCAGACACAAAGCCTCATGGGAGCTGTAGTTATTAATGTTGATAAATGGCTGAATGAATTGTGCAGTAAACACAGTTATCTCTGAATAAGTCTTCACTGAAGGAACAGGCAGAACTTGGGCTGCATGGAGAGAAGACTCTCTGTAGCGTGCCTCGCTAATAGCTTAAGAAAGATACATGAAGTTCGTTTAACTGTGAGCTGGCTGAGATCCACGATCAACACGTACAAGAAGAAAGAACTGGAAACTTCTTTCCCATTTCAACACGTCGTTTTGTTTTCGGAGGATCTTTTCTGAGCGCGAGCTCGGCCGTGAAGGTAAAGAGCTGGACGGACGCCTAAGACAAGAAGATTTGTCTTCATCACAGACACTTTTCGTTCACACCTGCACCCGAGCGGCCTGTACTTCTGAATATCCCGAGTCAAAATTGAGCGAACACACCCGTCCTGATCGGATTCTGTGTGGCTCCATCTGGAAATGTTCTGGCAGCCTCTCTGCGTTGACAGCAAGTGCACTGAATTTCTGAGACGCCCTTCCACTGTAACTTATCGGAGTGTGTCCAGCCTGCAGCATCAACCTTTCTTCTGTGTTTCTGATCAGTCGTGAGCTGAGCTCTGAGCTCTCAGCTACCTGGTATCAGCGCTGGAGCGAGCCGGAGCTGCAGTGGTTTGATATGCAGCAGGCTGCGGCGTGCTCCGTGTGGCAGCTCACACTTAGATTATCGCTAATTGCAACCAGAAGGGCCGCGATGACTTCACGGCCTTCATTTGTATGCGTGATGGATGAGATCTGTCGGCCACGCTGCTTCGTTGTGTGACCTGAAGCTGAGGACGCTCAGAGTTTGAGCCGAGGTCAGCGGGGGTTAAAGGTCATGGACTTCTGTTTCCTGTGACAGGTGGAGCTCACCGACCGTCACAAATACAGCCGATGAATTTACTGTGGGACTGACGTGCTGATGTGTTCGCGTCCCCGTGACCTGAAATGAAAATGCTCAGAGCTCAGCCGGACGCCACTTTGAAACCTGATGACTTAGTCCTACGTATTTCATTTTACCACCACGGTTCAGGCACATACGGCCAATATAGCATCGGTTAAAGCTCACAGATTCACAGACGTCCATCGAGCGCGCTCAGTGTCATATTTGTACATATATCTCATAAACTGGCACATTTTCATCCTTCAGCAGCATTTAGTCACGTTTTAAATCATCGACGCTTTTAACAAACTAACTACCAGCTGAACATCAGCATCATCTGTTTGGTAATATTACCACTGTCAGCACGCCACCTGCTTCGTTTGGCCTGAAGCGTGACTGCATTAGCTCGGCCTCTGAATCTCTGAATAACTAACCCGATAATTGTGGCGTGTGCGGCGCGGACAGAGGCTGAACTAAACCCGCCGCAGCGCCTCATCATCTCTGCAGCTTCTCAGCACTAACCTACGATGTCGTGTTTAAACTTTTAACCATTTAAAAAGATCAAAATCACTTTCATTATTCATCACCGCTCTCTCTCTCTCTCTGTGTGAATGTCGTCTTTGTGAGCGCTGGCAGCGCCGCCGTTTGGGTCGAGACCATGGAAGGGGAACCGTTCAAACCCTCCTCGCTCAGATCGACGGGTAGAAAAGATCCTTTCAGAGACGGCGTATTGTTGATGTCAAACTCAGTGAGGCTGCCCTCTGGCTGACAAACCCACACGCCAGCATGGCCTCTTTCATGCTGCAGCCATGAATATGCAACATGTGTTTTATTTATGAGCTGGACCTGTTTTTTTTTCTTTTAATGATTCATTCCTTTTTTACTTTTTGCTCGTCTTAAACGAGGAAATCTGTCAATATTCCCACACACACACACACACACACACACACACACACACACACACACGCCCATGCTGGTATGTGATTATCCCCAAACATCGTCCTCTTCTTCTTGTAATTGCATTTCACCTGCGTCACCTGGGGATTTCCTAGAATAAAAACTCACCTGTCAACACTGTGCACACACACACACACACACACACACACACACACACACACTTAGATCAACACATAATCTCCCTCATTGTCTCTCTTGTTGTGGTTTCCAACACTTTGACAGGACGTGTCTGAGTCAGTTATGTCACCGTGTCACCGTGGTGTTTTTCTGTTTCACAGCTGCTGTTCACGCTGCTTCATATTCATTCTATGATGAACAATAGCCGATCACTCGGCCAATCAGATCACAGAGATCAGTCCTTCGGGATCCTGACAAAAGACCTGCTGGGTTTGCAAGAATGTGACTGAGGACCAACAGAAGAGTCCGTCTCAGCTTCTGAAATGTGACTTCACGTCTCCTTCATGAAGGATTGTTGCAGGCGCTGCTCGGGTCGGTCTTATCAAACCTGCAGCTCTGTGTTTAGTCATTGTCTTTGGGATCTTTGCTTTGTTTGGCCTCATAACATCCGGGCTGGACCTGACCTCCGGTCCATGGAGATTTCCATCCAAATAATAGTTTGCCATTTAGAGTTTCATACTTTATTGATTCTGCGTTCGGTGCCTTGCTCATCTGGCGCCTCTCCACACTTTGGTCCATGCTGGACTTGAACCGGCCACCCTCAGGTTCTCCCTATGGACTAAACCGCTGCCGCTCCAATACACGAGGTATTTGCCTCGCAGTGGCAGCAGCTCCATCTCCCGCTGGGGGATCCTGAGGCATTCCCGGGCCTGATGGGATATGTAGATGGGTCCGCCCTGGGGTCTGCTCCCAGCTAGACGTGCCCGGATAACCTCCAAAGGAAGGTTGGCGCCCAGGAGACATCTTAATGCCCAAATCACCACGGCTGGTTCTGCCGGATGCAGAGAAGCAGCGGTTCTGCTCCGAGCTCCTCACACTCGCTCATGACCACAGGTGAGGGACACCCCGGCACTGTCCACCTGTGCCCCGTCCTCACGAAGGAAACCCAAAAATATGAAGTTTAATGTTACAAGTCATCAATCATCAATAGATGAAAAGTGTCACATGGTGAATCCACTCTTCTTTAACTGAAGAGCACCTTCACACACACACACACACACACACACACATGAGTACACAGTGTCAGTAGTCGTGTGCTCGCGGTGCCACGGGCCTCTGAAGTTTATTTGAACGCCGTGTGAAATCCTTTTCCTCACTCAACAGATTTTTCACATTTTCTGACCTAAATACATAAACCAGTTACGAGGCGTTAATCTCTGCACGGTGTCAGCAGCTCGCTCCGTCATTAGCTCATAAATAACTCTGCATAATAATAAAGTGCTCAGAGGCCTCAGTCACCGCTGAATGCTCTAAGTGAAACAGACACCTGAAAGTCGCTGAAAACAAGTCAGATGTCGTCTTTCGTTAAAGTCCGAGCAGTGAAGAGTTTATAGAGATATTTCAAACCCTCGTCCACAGATTGCAGTGAAACTTAGGAGGAAAGGAACAAGCCGGCTTGTTGGTGCTGATACCAGGAAGCTGCCAGCCTCAAACCCAACGTACAACAACGACCACATTTCCAACAGGAACACACACTGCTAACGTTTTAAATCGTTTCTCTGTAGATGTTCCTCAGGTTCCTTTTAATGTTGTTTTAATGTTCTTTTAACGTTTCGTGTGAAAAACACATCGAGGATCGACCGACCGCGAACACTGACCACGGCTGATGAAAGTGTGTGTGTGTTCTCACACACTGCAGGCGACACTCTGATGAACTGAAGCACGCAAACAGTCTGAGAGGTGCCACCTCCGATGTCTGACACACACACACACACACACACACACACACACACACACACACACACACACACACACACACACTCACTGTGGCCTCTCAGTGTTGTTGCGTGACAGAGTCTGACATGTTTCAGCTCTCTCACTAGAGTAGTTCATTCACTCCAGTGTGTGTGTGTGTGTGTGTGTGGGTGTGTGTGTGTGTGTGTGTGTTTTTATGCATCATGGACTCGATGCTCTCCAGAGAAAGGAGTTTTCACTCCCTCACACTCTCTTCCATCTTTAACTTGTCATCCGTCGTCTCCTTTTTTTTCCATCACCCTCTCCTCCTCCTCTCCTCCTTCTCCTCCTCCTCTCCTCCTTTCTCTCTCCTCCTCTCCTTCCCTGTTCTTTCTTACCCTCAGCTCTTTCCTTTAGTCTCCTTTTCTCTCTCCTCCTATCTTTCCTTAGCCACTCTCTACCGTCTTCTTCCTTGTCTCCTCTCTCCTGCTCTCTGCTCTTGTCATTTCCTCCTCTCCTCTCCTCTCCTCTCCTCTCCTCTCTTCTCCTCTCCTCTCTTCTCCTCTCCTCTCCTCTCCTCTCCTCTCTTCTCCTCTCCTCTCCTCTCTTCTCCTCTCCTCTCCTCTCTTCTCCTCTCTTCTCCTCTCCTCTCCTCTCCTCCCCTCTCCTCTCCTCTCCTCTCCTCTCCTCTCTTCTCCTCTCCTCTCTTCTCCTCTCCTCTCCTCTCCTCTCCTCTCCTTCTCCTCTCCTCTCCTCTCCTCTCCTCTCTCTCCTCTCCTCTCCTCTCTTCTCTCTCTCCTCCTCTCCTCTCCCTCCTCTTCTCCTCTCCTCTCTTCTCCTCTCCTCTCTTCTCCTCTCCTCTCTTCTCCTCTCCTCTCCTCTCTTCTCCTCTCCTCTCCTCTCCTCTCATGATGGATGGCCCTCGGGGGCCCTGGTGGTTTTGACAGCTCTGAGATCTCTCATTGGCCCACAGGAGTGTTTGAGAAAGACAGAGACTGTGTGTGTGTGTGTGTGTGTGTGTGTGTGTGTGTGTGTGTGTGTAAACTCTTCAGCACATGTGTTTTTCTTCTCTGGAGTTTTCCCTCCAACAGAGAGGCTGATATAACATGAGTGTACGGGGGGTGGGATTGCGTGCCCTCTCCGTCTCCCTCTCACGCTACCTCTCCCCGTCGTCGTCCTCCTCCCTCTCGCTCTGTCAGGTGGAGGCAGCGCCGGGTGGAGGAGGGATAGCTCTTGACATCGCTCTTCGCGTGACACGGGATGTAGATTGATCTGCTGTGGCCTGCGTGCATGGCAGCGTAAACAGCGAGTAAACAGCGAGACGAGAGGACGGGTCGATGAATCCGATCTGAACTTTGTCCTCCGAGCGCTCGCTTTCTTCCTTGTCTGTGTTTTTTTCTTCAGACTGCAGAAGTCAGAACATCCGTGTCGTATTTTAAACTGCAGTTAGATTTGTGATGGTTTCGAGAGAACCAGCTCTGGACGAGGCGCCAAAGGAAAGAGTGTGCAGAAGGCTGGAGAAGCATGAAGACGTATGGACACACTCGAGCACTTAGTGACGGCTACCTTCATAGTCCTCAGTCGTAGCTCGCTTTAGGCAGCAAAACCTCCATCAAAGATCATCGCAGGACACGAGCAGCTGCTGTCGGGCTGAAGCTAACGCCTCACATGTGCACAGAGAGTTTCACAAATCTGGAGTCACCACCTCGACTCGATCTACTGACCCGGGTTCATTTGTACAGCAGATGTGAGTCTGATTGAAAGTCAGTTAAAGAGTTCATCCCAAAAGTTTCACTTGATTATTTCGTGAAGATACTGATTAGTTTCTAAGTTTACCAGCTGTTTAGGCTCGGTAATCCATCGAGCGTCGTTCCTGTCTTTAGTACCTGTTGACGGCAGCTTGTGAGGTTCATCTTAAGGTTCCCCCTCATTTAGAAACCACACACTCCTCCTGTCTGCAGACTAGACAGACTGTTTCCTCACCACGAGAGCTTCGACACGAAGGAGTCTGAGACAAACCTCTCCATGCTTTCATGTTCTCATAACGCAACCCCGTTATCAAAGACGTCTCCAGAGCAGCGAGGATAAGCAGCGAGAAGGTGTCGAGTTAAAACAGACACAGAAGTCAGACCAACAACTCTATAAATTATAATAATACTAATATTTACCGCAGATATTTGTGGCTCAAAGAGTTAGCATGCCGATCACGTTTGTGCGTTCTTCGTTGTACAGTTTTGTAGTCGTTAATTGGCCTCACTGCGCTTCTCAAACAGATCAGACTTCGTCCTTCATGTTTTCAGTCCACCAGCCTTTTTCAAGAAGGAGACAGACATTCCACGTCTGATTGGAAAGAAACAATCGATGTTCCTTTTCAAGGAGAAATAAAAGATTCAATTTAAAAAGACCTCAGTTGTCCAACACGGTTCAAGGTGCAGACCTCAAGGTGAACCATAAACCAATTCACTCTGATATCCTCTGTCTGTTCATAGAATATATCTATAATGTTCACCGTGCTGCTGTAGGAGTTTATACTGCTGTGTCTGCCAAGTGCACACGAGGCGTTCACTGCACACACACCGCCCTCTGAGGAATAGAGACCGAGAGTGGGAATTTTCCACTCTTACCACACCTGCTCTACTCATGAACACACACACCTTCTTCAGCAGCCGGCCGCTGTCTCCTGAGCGTCGATCGTGAAATTCTTTTTTTATGATTGACTGTGTATCGCTGACACAGAACGTTGTTGTATCAAAGGTATTTCCCACCAAAAGCGAGCTGCACAAAATGTTCACAAGGTCCAACTTCAGCAGCGATCGCAGCACGATATCGATTCAAAATGTCATTCAAATATGGAGAAACTGCAGACTGACTGTCTGGAGAATTTAAGAATAAAACTGTCTCTCAAGGATTCAGGTAGATACTGACGTACTGACGAGTCGATGTCCGGCACCGTGCCATTAGCCAGAGCTAGCTAAGGTTAGCAGCTTGGCCAGGTGTTCAGTACTTGGTACCTGCTTCAGGTGTCTGGATTATCTCCACGCACGGTGGCTGAGGCACTGCTACTTTCAAAAGGCCTGCATGCATCCAGAGCTCGAGCGTCAGGGCAAACATGCAACTCAGCTCAAGTTCAGAGCGTTGCATCAGAGTTTCGCCTCACACGTGCTTCCTGTTTGGCACAGATCCTAACCAAAGTTTGAACAGTACTTCGTACTACGTGCCGAGAACAAACGTCTCAGCCTTCATAATGACGCTCAGACGACATAAGAAGATCTGTCTTCTGCCTGTCCGCCCTCGTTGGATCAGCCTGCCTCTGCGAATCTGCCATAACGGCCGAGCTCACATCCTCCATGACGGACGACCACCAGCTGCTACACCCGTGATTATGAGAAACTAGCATCCTCCACCCAATGCAAAGATCCCATTATGTAATCACTCCCCTCCCTGAAACGTTGTACAGCAGCTTTATGCAACTCATGTGGGACGGACTGGGATTTGGGAACGGTATAATGGTTGGACGCACAGGTTTAATGCCACACACACACACACACACACATGCACACATGCAATTACTTGAATTAATAAACCTGCCTCTCTCTTTGTGGACTTCTGTTCTCCCTGAATCTCTCCGCTCTAATGCACTTTAACCTAAGCTCAGTTTCATAACGTCGCCTAAGCTCCCGCTGCGCTACACGTCCTCATGCTTTTACGTGCACTCTCATGCACTTTACATTACTAAAAGCATTGGCTAAATAGGATTCAGCGTGTCTGCCGTGTTTTCTGCCCCTATAAGCTCTGCAGGCTTTCAGCTGTGTCAGCTGCCTGCGTGTGTGTTTTATCTATAGACATTATATTATGTACATTCATGCATTATATGCAATGTGTTGTGAGTGTGTGTGTGTGTGTGTGTGTGTGTGAGGCAGGGATCAGTGTGGGTCACTGGCTGTGGCTTAGTGTTGCTGTATGGTTTTAGATGCAGCCCTCCGCTGCATGGATGTCATGCTAAGCTGATTAAATGTTCACACTTGGGGTCAAGTCGAGCAGCCACTCAGTGTCCCCAGTTGAACTGCAGCCAAGCACTTAAAGCTTTCTGAGTGTGAGTGGAGAGCAGCCAGCCAGCGACTCATAAAAAGGCTTTTTTTAATTATTATTATATTTTTCTAAATCAATATTTTTTTCCTGCCGGAGCACCTGCACACAGACTATTTTTAACCGCATGTTGGATTCAAGCGGTGCAAGAAAAAAGCGACCTTAAACCACCGAGCAGCTGGATCACACCCGGCACAAGGCCGCAATGAAGTTCTGCTCTAAAACGTCCAGATCAACCGTGTCGGACGCATCGTAGCGTCGTTGTTTTGTAGCTGTTGTCTACACGAGTGCTGACAAGCTTCCCCAGCGCTGTGCGGACACAGTGAAGCTGCGATGGATTCTCTGGAAGTCTCCTGCAGCATTTTTCCAAAAGCTCTTCCAGTGTTTTGTGTTTGAATGATGGCAGTGGACGACGCTGGATTGTGCAACACGAACCAGCAGCATCTGGTTTACTACACCACTGTCCTGTTTGTCTGCGCCTGAACGTGAACGCTGAACGCTTTGAGCTGACGTTGAGTCCGTCTGTGTGGAGAGTTCCCCTGTTCATGTCGCCTACATGTGCAGAGCTGCGACATGAAACGCGAGGTACGGATCGTGACATTCTTCCCGCCTTCCGTCCCAGAAATTAGTTTTGCTGAAGATCAGGAAAATGTAAAATTCATCAAAGCTCTCAGATTATTTTGGATCAGCTGATCGATCGGCTCCGCTGAGGGTTTCATCCTCACTGTCTTTAGACTCGCAGACCGCTCATGTGAAATAATACCAACATCCATG
This sequence comes from Nibea albiflora, assembly GCA_014281875.1. Classification (NCBI taxonomy): domain Eukaryota; kingdom Metazoa; phylum Chordata; class Actinopteri; family Sciaenidae; genus Nibea; species Nibea albiflora. The sequence continues at coordinate 26,137,858 of CM024792.1, read as the reverse complement.
ACCAAAGACCGCCGGGCTTTAATGGCAGCCATCTGTGGCAAAGTAGATTACTGTGATGAAGCAGGAAGTGTGTTTTCTATGCATCCTAATTCTGCGGGTCAGTGGAGCTCGCTCCAGATCAGCAGATGAAAGCGCCGCTGGGTTTCTCTCTCTGAGAAGGTGAAGTCAGGACACACAGCGGCCGGGAGTGTGTGTGTGTGCACATCTTTTAAAGGAAAACCATGTGTGTGTGTGTGTGTGTGTGTGTGTGCTCGTCTTCAGATCAAATTGGGAGTGGATTTGACCTAAAACAGAAAATTACTGGAACCCATTTGAATTATTTGTGACAAATCTATACAACGTGACGTTTGTGTGTCAGTGACTTTGTAACTTTTTTGTTTTAAATGTGTAAATCTGTCACAGGTGGTTCGTCCATGGCCTCCGTATGGTTTGGGTTTGGTTCAGCTTGGTTCAGTTTAAGATAACATGACGATTACTTGGTGCCTTGAGTCTTCATGGGAAAGACATTTTGTACTGCCTAGACATGTGATGATGGCACACTGGCAGGGTTACTATGTCCCTTCTCCAGTTAGTCCCACTGCTGGCCTGCGTGAGTTTTAATAATCATCAAATGTGGCATGGAAGATGCAAGAGAAGATGAATGCTTACATCGTACCTTCTCTTGATTTAGAGGTCTGTCCATGTCCTTGCGTCGCATTCGCGTACGTCGCCAGACTCATAATTAAAAAATGCAAATTCAGGAATTCTTGTTCAATTTCCAAGAGAAGCAAAGCAAACCAAAACGGCAGTCAGAAACTTTGCAGCTCAGCCGGACACCGAAAAGTCTTCCTCGATCAACAAAACCTGACTTTCCAAACCTGGACCGCTGACATTCCTCTGTCAATCACTGCGTGAACCCGCCCTCATGTGAAGTGGATGTTTGTGATTGGCCCGAGCAGATCCAGGACAGCTGGAGTTCAGTTTGAATGTAAGGGTGGCCAGACGCATCTGCCAGAGCAAATTAAACCTGGACGGGTTCGTCTGGTTCCCAGGCTCGATAAGAGGTAGTTGGTTCCAAAATAAGCACTAAAATTGCACTGCACCGTCTGATCCACATAAACACAGCCACAGCTGCGCCGCTCCACCCACCTCAGTGCAAACAGGTTTGTTTGGGTGCAACAGGTGCGAGTGCCCAGAAGATACACACCACGCCTGAACGGGGCCGCGATGAGACTCTTACATGCCCACGGACGCCCACGGACGAATACGTGACAAACAAATGTTTGTCACGTATTCGTCACGGCAAATTATTTTTTTGTTTCATTTTCTTAAAGATTAAAGTAGGCTACTAAATATTTTATTAAATATGACTACCAGCTGTCTGTCTTGGCTTTCTGAGTCCATGCAGAGCAGTGTGTTATTCCCAAAGATCCAAGAAATCATTTTATTTTCTTCAAAGAAATAGTTTGACCTCTTTAAAACCAAACGCTGCGTTTGGTTCGCATCCCTCTCTCTCCTGTGACATAACCTGACGACAGCCTCTAACCAAAGTAAACAGCTTTTGAACGCTGCCAAACCACAACGAGACAAGAGACGCTCCTGGCTTTGCTTTGCCAGACTAAACGGGCGGCGACCAAACAGCAAAGCGCGATCACAAGGTGACAGATCCCTGAGAGATCCTCCGTCATGCTCCAGCACAGAACCCACGCAGAACCGGACAGACCGGTTTTACATTAACGTGATGAAGGCCCGGCGAGGAACAATGCAGTAATTGCTACGATGCATAAATACTGAACGTGTGAGTGACGGGTGTTTAAAAGCAGAAGCCGGCCTGCAGACCGGGCTCAGCTTTTACAGGATTAAAGTTTATTGATGGTTTTTCATCACAACTCATCGATCCATTTTCTCATCTCCTCATTCAGTCATAACCAGCAGGTTGTGTGTGTGTGTGTGTGTGTGTTTATAAGCTGTGTGCATGCAGCATGTTATCTACCATCTTAGCACAACACACTTCAATATCTCGTAACCCTCCAGATCCCAGCAGATTTCTAGCGTGTTGCTGCAGTTCACTGAGAGCTGTCACTCAAACCCGCCTCAATCAACAAACAGCTCGACCTCAAAAACAAAGAAAAACTGACAAGCACATGTTTTCATTTTAGAAACGACAACTGCCTCTTTAATTTTATGCCAAATATGCTTCAGCATAGTTTGATTCAACAGATATTACTAAAACTTGTAAATCGATATTTCCTTTATAAGATATATGTTTAAACGTCACCATGATGCCGGTCAGTCCTCCCTACCGACTCTTCGGTGAACTCTCCCCCGTCTCTGGCAGTTAGAGCTGGTTAATTCCTGCTGTGGTGATTGTGTGAGAAACTTTTAAGCGACCCACATTGTTCTGACAAACTGCAGTCGTGTGGCAGTAGGTAGTGTCTTTGGTAACTGTTATAAGAGAAGAGAAGTCAGTGTGACCTGTTCAGATCTCCCTGACGACTCTTCAGCGAACTCTCCCCGGGAAACAGCCTCCGTCTCTGACAGTTACGGCCGGTCCTGCTGTTGTGATGGCGTGATGGAAACAGCAGTAACGTGGCCGCAGGTCGTGTCAACTTATCTAAGAAAGGATTTCAGATTTATGTGGAAATGTCACGTCCTGCCTGCGACTCTTTGGCAAACTGTCCCCCAGAAAACAGCCTCCGTCTGGGCAGTGAGAGCCGCTTAGGTCCAGCTGTTTAGCGGTTTTCTTTCCTTGGCAGAACATGACTTCTGTTCACAGCACCATGTGTGATGTTTGGTCATTTGTGCTGATTTGTGAACAAGACATCATAAAACAGATGAGAGAGGCCTGAGTTCAATCGAACTCCACCCATGCTGGTTATTACTCACACCAAAGCATCTCGATCAGGATCTGAGTGTTTGTCACCTCTCCATGGTCGGAGCCCATATGGGTGTAGTTTACGTGACTGAAGCATAAGTTTAGGATTGTACAATAAATGAAACAAAGCTCGGCTCCAGACATCTGACACACCCACACCCAACAGCAATACAAATAGTTCTGATGTTATGGTCACTTCCATCTGTTTCCATGGCTGGGAAAACATCTGGAGGACGCCTAATGAGAACCTGAGCGCCAAGGTCGAACCCAACGACAGCCGACGCTTACCTGTGCCTGACAGACTGTCTAAAACATGGATGTAGTCTCTGTGCACTGTTTTTTGTACCAGGCTGTAAACATGTTTATTTCTGCTGACATGCTAACATGGGGACTTATGGAGACTGACTCACTTCTGCAGCCAGCCTCAAGTGGACGTTAGAGGAACTGCAGTTTTTTGGTACTTCCTGCGTTTCAGCCTTCATAGTGAGGTGACAACAATGTGTCTCCTCGTCAGGCTGTCCGTCCTTCCTTTTTTTGACTTTTCCTTCCTTCATACTTTCCTTTCGACCTTGCTTCCTATCTCCTTTCTTCCCTCCCTCACGGACCATCAGGTCTCTCCGATCAGAGTGCAGATCACGATCAGTTTAGTTCGGACTCATCGGGTCGTTTTCTTTTTCTTTTTCCAGATAATTTGCTTGTGTGTGTGCAGGACGAGACAGACGGGTAATGACTCTCTAACAGGGCTTAGTTCAGCTGTCCGCATAATGCCGTCTGGCTTTTGTCTAATCTGAACTCTGCTGGTCAACAAGGGGTTAACCTAGAAAGAGAAAGAGAGGGAGGAAACGAGGGAGGGGGCGGAGGGGACGAGAAGGAAAGGAGATGTCATGAGAATAGAGACAAGTGAAGCGCCGTGGCCGTCGTCCAGACAGACAGATAGCATCATGGTGGAGATGAGTGATCTGGATGAAGAGGCTGCAGTTAATGAGCGCTCAGCATTGACCCTGAGCCGAAGTAATGATGCTGTGATACAGTCAGAGCCAATGAAGGGAGGAAGGAAGGAAGGAAGGAAGGAAGGAAGGAAGGGAGGAAGGAAGGAAGGAAGAGGAAGTATACAAGAGTGACAATAATGTTGAACTTTGACCCTGCAGAGGTAATGACGCTCAGATAGGAGAGGAAATTAACGGACAGGAAATAGACAAGGTAAGAGAGAAGGAAAGGAAACAAGAGGATAAAAAGATATGAAAGGAAGGAAGGAAGGAAGGAAGGAAGGAAGGAAGGAAGGAAGGAACGAACGAACGAACGAACGAACGAACGAACGAACGAAGGAAGAGGAGGTATACAGCTCTACTGAAGAGTGACAATAATGTTGAACTTTGACCCTGCAGAGGTAATGAGGCTCAGATAGGAGAGGAAATTAATGGACAGGAAATAGACAAGGTAAGAGAGAAGGAAAGGAAACAAGAGGATAAAAAGATATGAAAGGAAGCAAGGAAAGAAATGGAAAAAGGTTAAGAGGAAAAGAAAGGAAAGGATGAGAAGGAGTAAGGCAAGGAAAGGAAACAAGCAGATAAGAAGAGAAGCAAAGGAAAGAGGAGAAAAGAAAGAAGAAAAACAACAGGAAAGAAAAAGGAGAAAGGAAATGGACAGCAAAGGAAAGGAAACAAAAGACTAGGAGGAAATGAAATGAGACATTAAAGAAAGGACAGGAATGAAAAATGGAAAGGAAACAAGGGAAGGAAAGATGTAGAAAAATGGAACAATGGAAATGAGAATGATTGAAGAGGGGAGAAATGAGATGAGAAGAATTGTCCTAAAGAAAGTGAAAGGAAAGGAGACGAGGGGGAAGGACACCAAACAAAACAAAGGGAGCATAATAAATGAATAAATCTTCCTGTTTTATGGGGGCGTCTTCGGTTGGCGGCGTCGACCTTTGACCCCGGCACAATGCTAACCGAAGCCCAGCTCAAACAGAAAGACGGGACGGGCTGGAAGACGCGGGAATGAACGAGTGTCTTCGCCGCGATGATGAGGTTGAACTGTAACCTCTGCCAAGGTAACGACACGGCGAGGCCGCGGCTAACGGATTAGCCACCATGCTAACTAGTGGAGTGTGAGCCACGGGGGAGCCATCAGGCCCGGGACACATGAATCTTATGAATGTGGAGAGAGAGAGGGCGATTGATGGACCTTTATCTCCGCCATGCTGGCCACAGACTCCAACTGCACGGTCAAGGCCTTGTCCTAATGATAATGCTCATGTTTGTGTGTGTGTGAGCCAAGAAATCACTGTCTCATTTACTCATCAGAGCTGCATTCAGCAGCGATGAGTCACCAAACAGCCGCGTGCATCACAGTTACCACAGCGTGTCTGCGGTTTGAAAATATTTAAGTCTTTTCTGTTAGCGCTTCACTACTTAGCAATCTTTCCATCAAGTGATGGTAGCTAATGGAAAAACAATGTGATTATCTTCATTATATTAGCTAATATTAGCTTTACATCCAAGCTGGCTAATGTTAGCAGTTAGCTACATTAGCGATATCTTAAAACCAGTTAAATCTACAACATTTGCTTATGTTATCAGTTAGCTATGTTAGCCTTTACCCAAAACTGGCAAAGTCCTTAATATTAACTAATATGTTAGCATGCAGCTACATTAGCACTAGCTCACTCTCTCCTTTTCTCTTCTTAGCTTCCACCATCAACGTCTTCCATTAGCTCTTTTAGTTCCGTTAGCTGTTTGCTCTGTTAATTCCGTTAGCTCTGTTAGCTCTTTGTTCCGTTAGCTCTGTTAGTTTTGTTAGCTGAACCTGAGATGAACTACCATCATAGACGTTTGGACAGTCGGTAACGAGGTTCAGAGAAAGCTTCTTTGTTTGATAGTTTTCACTGCGTAAACACACAAATCCCATTTTCCCACAGTTTAATAATACCTCCAGGTTTTGGCAAGAAAATCCCAGGAAACACCAGGATCCCATTTCTCATGATTGTGTGTGTGTGTGTGTCTTAAATCTGATGCCACCGAGAGAAAGTTAGCTGTTCGACGCTCGCCAGTGTTTTTAAAAGACGTAAACACGGACGTTAACGAGACAGTTAACGAAGACGCTGAATCAACATCTTTATTCCTTAGGCTGCTCTGACGTTTGTTCAAACACTGTTTTTGGATATGAGGTGTGTGTGTGTGTGTGATCACTTACAGTCACTCAGTGGTCTCTGGTTACAGAGTATGTTGCCGCGTCATCCTCTGGCCTTCGTCGTCTTCGTCTGTTTATGTTGCTGCACCTGCTCGTGTTTAGAGCGAGGAGCCTGGTTCTGTAACCAGTAACTACTCTTTTCAAAGACGTGTATTGTTTATAATTTCCGTGTGTGTTTCGGAGAAGTCGTGCCGACTCTGGTGTGACTCACACGGTACAGAAGCTTCAGTAAGCGGTGCAACCTCAAATATTAGCAGCATCTTGTCGGAGTTGATTGATCGTGTCTGAGCTCTCCTTCACCTGTCACACAGTTCATCATGTGAAGACCTGTGAGCTCCTGGTTCAGACTAACATCCTCTAAACTCACTCTTATTTACACTAAAATGACCTTTTCAGGATCTATCGAGCAGCTCGGCTGCAGACAATAGAAAAATCCAGAACCTCCTCCACCTCAGCTCCGGCCGGTCCCCTCCTGCCTCCATCCCTTTCTTCCTCTAATAGGATTTCCATCCATTAGATCTTTTATCATGGCCTCCATGCATGTTAAGGAGGGAGCGATGAGCTGAGGTGTATTGATGCGAGGAGGTGATAAGGAATCAATAGGCCTATAAAATGGACAATCAGGCAGCGAGGCGGGCGGCTTTAAGCCCCATACTGCCTGCTGGGGGTCCTGAGGGGGGATTTTAGTCCTGTCTGTGTGTCTGTCTCACTGAAGAGCCTCTAATTAAAATGTACAGCCTGTCTCCTTCTCATTATGTCTGTCTGCTGATTAAAATGTAAACCTGTCTGCGAGCCCAGATCATTTCACACCGAGCGGCGGGTCAGCCGGAGAGGCCACGGCGAGACGAGCTCACCCGGAAAGAAAATTAAAAGAGAAAATGTCTAATTAAAATTAAATGATTTGGTTTAATATATATTATTTTACTTAATCAGGAAGAAAGATTTATTTAAAGATAGAAAGTGGGTTTGTAAAAAAGATAAAAAATCTTTCATGAAACTTCTTTTTATCGTCTTTAATCTCTTCATTCATTCATTCATCTTCTCTTCTTTAATCCCAACTCGATCCGCCAGTCGAGTTCTTCATCCGGGATGTTGATGGAGCAGCTCTCCGTGAAGATGTTACGTTAGCCGTGTCCGGTCACGGTCGTCCAACACGGCAGCAGCTAATATTACTGACTAGTCCAGCAGCAGTCAGCCAGCTCGGCGTCTGTCTTTCAGCCTTTTATTTCACCAAGCTCTCACCAACCACTAAAAGTCAGTCCCAGATTTACTCTTGTCCGGCGGCTTCTTGCTCGCTCACTCTCTCCTCCGTCAGCGTCCTCTTCACTCTCTGCTCCTCTGCCATCATGTCCATAGAGGCTGCTGAGCCCGGTTACATTTCCCACTCGCCCAGCTCCGGTTCTGGCACGACACTCTAACACTCCCCCAGTGCTCTGAGCTCACAGTCCGGACAGCCTGGCTAACAAGCTGAGCTAACATGAGCTAACAGCAGCTACAGCTTAACTTAAAATATGATCTAGTTTCACCAGAGTCAGTGAAGGAGTTTGCGGTGTGACTTAGCAGGTCAGCCATCTGCAGAGTCACATGCACATGAAGGGTACATAGACCTAAATACATGTTTGCAACACGCACAAAAAATGATGCAGCTGTCTGTGTGTACACGTGTGTGTGTGTGTGTGTGTGTGTCTGTGTGTGCGTGTGTACACATATATGTAGTGTGTGTGTGTGTGTGTGTACATGTTACGTTCATGTGCTGACTCAGCTCCAATGTAAAGGGATTCTTGAGCTCCATTTGTTTTCCTGTCTGCAGCTCTTCCTCTATTTCTATTACACACACACACACACATACACACACACACACACACACACACATCCATCCATGTATCTCGATGGAGTTCTGCGGTTTCCTCAGAGATGAATGATCGCAGCTTCACAGAACACAGATCTCTAACGCTCGGCAGTCACACACTTCATCCACGCTGAGTCGGTGTTTCATCTGCTGCACAATATTTTTCTTGCATAATTCTGAATCTTTGACGTCAGAAACGTTCCAAATCAAACAATCTGTAGCGTAAAGATCATTTTTTTAAGCTTGTCTACAAAACACACGAGGCCGCAGAGGTCGGAGGCCTTCAGGTCCGCGTCCCTCGTCTCATTCATGGATAAATATAAATGATCCTCTCGATTCCTGCGGGCTCTGTTCCTTCACATTCCTCCTTTTCTTTCCATTTCCCCTCCTCCGTGTTCCAAAAAATCTAAATTGCTTTTGTTATTGAGGGCAGGATTGTGTAACTGTAATCTGCGTAATCGAATTGTGAGCATGCTGCTGCCCACAGAGCGCTCCGAGTGTGTTTGCTCGCGTGCAGAGTCAAGTTTTTCAGATTTACATTATTGACCTCGTGTGAGAGAGACGGAGCGAGGGGAGGCATGGGGGAAATTACAGAGGCTGTTACAGTCAGAACGGGGTTGTCCATCAGAGCAGCCATGTGTGCGTATCACCGCTCACAGGTGGGCAGACAGACAGGTGAGCCGGGGCAAAAACAAACCAGGCTATCCTGGATTAGACGGCTGCTCGCTGTCAGGAAATAAAGTGTTTTTCCTGGCACGGTATCTTCATTTACTTCCAACATTCGAGTAATCTGATACTCAAGGCTTCAAACTTTTGTAGTGTCTTTGCAACATTTGTGAATTTCTGAACTCTGAAACAAACCAGATGATCCAAAAACACTTGATCCGGACTGAAAGAAGCACAGCTGAATGTCTGATAATCTCTTAATGCACAACTACAGTAAGCACAGTGGGTCAAAGCTGAAGCCGGGTCACTCTGTTAAGTGCACAAATTATCATTTTTTTTATTTTTGGGGGAGATTTGTAGCTTAAAGACACAAATTACTCATCTGAGGAAACTATTCATCAGCCGCTGCCTCGTGTGTCCGTCATGTGCTAAGCCAGCCTGCTATTTGCACTAAAAGCAGATTTATGCAGAGTTTAAACGTGACGTCTCTGCACCTCCTCCACACATCTGGACCACGAGCAGCACGAAGACGGCAAGATTTGTGATGCCCGTAGATCGTGGATGGTAACGGCAACATTAAACTAAAGCATGAGTTCAAGGAAGACAGCTGCAAACAAATCTGGAAACACTTACAGTAGTCGTCTATCTGGTGAAAACTTCCAGTCCTGCAGGCGGGACGTATGTCTGTAGGCCAGCGTAGAAGTTAGTTGTCATGAACGGGGAAATTAGCTTTTGTACCAGGCTGTAAACATGTTTATTTCTGCTGTCTAACATGGGGACTTATGGAGACTGGCTCACTTCTGCAGCCAGCCTCAGGTGGACGTTGGAGGAACTGCAGTGTTTCAGTGTTTCTGCAGCTGATGCTGCAGAGATGTGAAATCACACAAGAGGACGCGATAAAGTCGCCATGAGAACACAGTCGTGGGATTTTCCCAGAGTCCTCGGCTGGTCTCAGATCTGCCTGATAACCCTTCGCTCCTCTTTCCAACATTTATTTTAGCACATGTGGATTTGTGCTCATGCAGATAGACCGCTCCCACATTTGATTGCCACGGGGCCTCCGGAGGCCTTTTTTTTACCCATAAATCACCTCCCCAAAGTATTCAGCCACTCGACGTGTAAGAGCACAGCTCTGGGGTGAGCGGTTCGATCGCAGCCACTCGCAAGATGTTTTCATTTGATTTGAAAATCATCCGGCTTGTCGACTTTGTCCACTTGAAGCGTATCAGAAGTTAAAACTTCTTTCCCCTCAGATGGAGGCTGATATCTCCTCCCTCTCCGCCCAGCCGATGAATATTCCACACCACTCCTCTAACATCTCCCCACAGACGGCCCCGGGCCTGGAAGTCTGTACAACCCTGCCAGCCTGCGCCTACATGTCAGAAACATCTCGTGCAAATTCGTTCTTCATTTGCCAAAATTCAACTAATGGGAACTAATAGAGGCAGAGCGCGCTCAGGAACGTGTCGCCGTGTTCGCACGTCAGGACGGAGCAAAATAAACCGAAGCTTTTACTCTCCGCTCAGCTGGACAGGCTGAAAGAACGGACGCCGATCGAGGCTGAAACATTTATTTAAAGCGACTTCCTGCAACTTTTCTATCCGAATCTAACGTGCCATCATGTCCGAAGAAGAAGAAGAAGAAGAAGAAGAAGAAGAGGTTTTCAGGTCCAGCGGTCAGCAGCATCTCGGACATGATGGCAGAGGAGAAGAGAGACCTCCTGGTCCTGACCCGTTGCTTCACACCTGTCCCAGACCGGCCTTAACTGCGAGCAGGCTTTACCATCAGAAGCTTCTTGCGTCTAAGAACAAGAGCAGCCTGTAACTCTGAGGTCAGAGCACTAATTGAAAATGCCAAACGCTGATCCTTCAATTACTTTGAACATGGACTCATGCACCCCAACCTCAACCCTCCCCACCTTCAGCCTCCATATGTGATCTCCAGACCTCTCTCTCTCTCTCTCTCTCTCTCACTGTCCGGCCCATTGTTAGCGGTGGCGCTCGCCCCCACCTTCACTCCCTCGCGGAGGCTTCCCATGGACGACGAGGGCACAAGGTCAAGACACGGGTGGACATAAATCTGTGGCCTCGCCATCCATCCCCCGACTCCCCGACCATCCGCTCAACCCCCCCACCACCACCACCACCCACCCTATCTACAACACACTCACACACACACACACATAGCTAACAATAGGCCCTCTCCATCTGGGTGTAAATAATGATGATATTGGTGGTGGGTGAATGGTGCCCTTTGTCCAGGCGATAAGCCCAATATAGTTATAGCAATATGGGGAGGGGGGTGGAGGGGAGGGAGGGGGCATTGTTCTTTATCTGTGTCATGGCTTTACCCGTCCTGTTAGTGTGTGTGTGTGTGTGTGTGTGTCACACTCTTAATTATTAATGCCTGAGCTCTCACCATTTTTCCTCATTCATCTCCTCTTAGCCCCCCGAACACACACTCTCACCCTCCGGCCTCCCCCCTTCCCTCCCCCGTCCCGGCTGATGCCCTCACCCTCATTCTCTGTGTTATTGCTTTTGTTCTCTCTCTCTCTCTCCTCGCCTGGCGTTGTGTACGTTCTGGGCTTTCTATTGTTCTCTAATATCCCCTCTTCTTCTTCTTTCCTTCCTCGTCATTAATTATCCCCGCGCCGCCACAATGGGCTGTTTAGCTTCATTTGCATGTTGCTTTCTTCTTCGCGTTGTTGACAATCAATTAGCCCGGGATGATAAAATCGGACTCGGGCCGTGACTGGTGGTACGGCGTGGGAGGGAGGAGTGAGCCGGACGGACGTCGGGGACGGGCCAGCAGAGATGATCTCATACCTGTGATCAGTCGCCACTTTTTCCTGGTTTGTCTCGTTAACCTTCCGGAGAGTGTTTCGGAGTCACCTTCAGAATTTAATTGGTGTCTCTAAAAGAGAAGTACAAAGGACTGCGGCGGAGTCAGAGGCCTCAGCGTGCTTCATGAGTAAGTCATCGTAAGGTGAAGTTTGAAGTGCGTCCACCTTCGAAGGCGAGGCGACTCTGTCTTTGTAGTCTCGGCACAGTGAACTGACGGGCTCTGAAGACCTGATGAACATTTGGAGTGGAAAGTTACAAAACTGTCAGTTAACGCCTCCTGCTGAGGCTTTCAGAGGCCGTTAGACGTCCCAGCATGCAGTTCGTTGGCACACTGAAGCCTGAACTACGTCACTTTTACGTACTGCTACACGCAGCACAGAAAGACCAACTACTGTTAGTCACATTTGGCATGTATATTCCAATTCTCTGTGACCTGACGATGAAGCCGACTTTACTTGATCCCAACACTCCTAATTTCAAGCGTACTGAACCCGTCACGCTCCTCCATCCGTTAAAAGGTCTCAGAAAGGTAAATCACGCAGTCGTACTAACCGAAAAAGACTTCCAGTTATTATAAGAGCAGAAGAAACTCTGAGACACGGAGGTGAAAATAATTCAAAACTAATATTCAGTATCCTTGAAAATTCATTAAAAGAAAACTTTTGAATTATAACTGCGGCTGAACAAACTTCCAGAGCCGTGCGCCGTCGTCTCTTCTCCCATTTTAAGAAGTGTATAAGTCAAACAGTCATTAAAGTGAGGTCAGATAAAGAGTGCAGAGTTTTATTTCACACTGTTTGTTTAAAACACGTCGAGGCACTGCGGAGAATCTTATTAGTGTAATCAGTTTCAGGGCAGACAGTCCTCCCGCGTTACGTTGGTTTGAAAAGAGTCGGAGCAGATGTCGCTCTCTTTTTCTTTCAATGATGATCTCCATATCATCATTTTCCTTTT
>CM024792.1:26118000-26123000 GCA_014281875.1 Nibea albiflora | reverse complement strand
CTCTGGCTGTCGATGGGGAACTTTCGGGTTTTTGAGACTTTCATAGTTTCCCTTCGTGTTGTGAAGTCATCGTGTGTGATCAGGTGGTCGCCGTCTGCACCGTCACTGCTCGATGCCTCTCAATCCAGAATCAACATGGGGACTTATGGAGACTGACTCACTTCTGGAACCAGCCTCAAGTGGACGTTAGAGGAACTGCAAACTTCTCATGTACGAGTCTGGACGAGTATCCTCGTCACTGCGGATCCAAAATATTTCCAAACTAACAACTTCACCTTAGAAACACTTCAAACGTTGATTTGCATTTTATTTTTAACAAAAATCAGAATTTTTTTTCTCTGCAAAAATCATTAAAAACTAAAAACTGTCTGGTAAAAATGTAAATGATCCAAACAGGTTAAAACATGCCGGAAGCGCTGTGGTCCTTTCAGGTTTCTGCAGACATGAAATATTAATGTACAGGAGCGAGCAGATGAAGCGGCCCTGCCCTGGTGTGTTCCCGCCTCGCGCCACGCTCCCCGTGTTTACATTCATCTTTTTTAATTTGCGCTCAGGATTTGTGGATGTCACTGTCGACCCACGTCGCTGCCGCTGTAATTATTCAACACACAACATGTGGGTGACAGCGTGGCCTAGATTGGAGTGAAGTACGCCGCCCGCCTGGTCCCCGCGTACGGTGCAGACAAAGAGCAAAGACGAGACACATGAAAGAGAATGTATGTCACAGAGGGGGGGGGCAGTATACGAGACAAAGACGCCGGGACTTTCCAGCAAACAGGTCCTCATTTTCTGATATTTACTGCATCCGCTCCGTCTCCTTGGAGACACGGAGCCTCTTAGCCTGATTGGCTTGAGGGCGCCGTAAATGACCAGGGCTAAAGTAAAGCAGCTGGCCAATGGTGAAGAAGGATGAGGCGTTGACCCCGTGTCACCTCTTTGTGGAGATAAACCTGCACAAACTGGATTTTATTTGTTAAATCTGAAGCGGGCAGGAAAATCAGGTCGCTGATTTAAATTCACAGAATCAGTGCGTGTTTCTCTCCCCTGACTGAGACTTTCCACTCAGACCTGCAGCAGTGGGCCCGCTCTGTGTTTTATACGGGGCTGACAGGTCAACAGTGCATTGAAGTATTTTTCATCATCTGAAGTTCATTTGAGATGCAGCTCAGCGAGTTTTTAAATCACGGGGTTACAGGAAGTAAAGTAAAAATGATTTATTAAATAAAATTCAGATTCATTTATAACAGGACGTGAGGTAGAAAGGGAACAAAGGGACGCTCTCTTACGACCTGAGCCTGGTGACCACGCCTCCTCACCAGTCGGGGCCTGGAGATCGTACACCTGAATTTGCATACAATTTTCATTCAGATATGTTGAGGTCAGAGGTCAAAGGACTCCTTTTCAAACATCCCGACAAGTTACACACGTGGTTGGTGCCAGCGGAGGTCAGCAGGTGTAACGTAGCATCCTGTTGTGTCGTTATATTCAATTATTTTTACCTTCTTCGTCTTTTCATGTATCAGCATGTCACATCAGTGAAGTTAGACCAGATTTAAGGTGAGCAGACTCAACAAACGGTCTTAATCAGACTAAGTGAGGAGACACTGCAGCTGGAGCAGCTCTCCTTACCCGGATCAGTGTGTTTGTAAATATGTGGAGGCATAGACGAGATATTAAATGTCCATTAAAGTGAAGCGAGGTGAACTCACCTGGGTCGCTCTCTCTGCTCCGTCTCTGCTGTCCTGATCTGGGCCGCCTCTGGTTGCAGAGGGCTTTTCTCTCCTCTCATCCACCACTTGGTGGAATAAAACATTTGGCGCTGTGCTGCTTTCATAGCTCTGACGTTGCTTTGTTAACTTTTATGGAGAGCTTATGTAACAGGACTCAACCCCGGTTGACTGAGTGGACCGGTGCATTTAGCCATTAGCTGAAGCGTCCATTTACTGCTGCACAGCTCGGCCTCCTTTCTTAAAACACCTCCTGACTCTGATCGTTAGAAAATCATAGATATCAACATGATGATGTATATTTCTGGTCCTGGCTGTTGATTTGCTTTTCATGCATCGTGTTTGAGCTTTTTGAATATCTGTACATCTGATGCTGCGTGTATTTGTGTATTTTCTTGCTCTGTAAAGTTTTTTTACGCCTCTTCTGCTGCTCCGGCTGCTGAGCTGAGTGGGTTTGAGGTAAAGAGGGATAAAATCAGAGGTACGCTGCTGCCTCTTAGCAGTTTCCACATTACTAAGCAATTCTTTCTGCTCGTATTACCTCTCCTGATCGCACCGTGCCACACCTCTAATCTAATATGCAATGAATCACAAGCTCATCACAGGCTGCTCAAACACGCACATACATACACGAACAAGCGCCTTCGTTTCATGTCAAGCTAAAAGTCATTCGAGGTGATTCACAGTGCGACTGCTCGGTTTCACCAGCGGCCCTCCGTGACATCTGACGAGTAACGAGGTTAGAATGTTTAAAATCATTTAAAGAAAGAAACAAGATCAAGGCTTTCATTAAAACGCCGCGCCTGCGATCAGCGCAGCAGGAGTCAGGAGGGATTTTCTTACCCGAGGTGGAGCGTTGGGTGGATGATGATGGAGGAGGAGAGACGTGGGCCTGCTGCTGTTTTATCTGTCACAGTGATATTCAGATGCTCAGTTAGGCATTCGGTTCACCCTCCGTTTGGCGTGCCAGAGTTAACTCTTTGCAGACTACACGGAGTATTAGTGTGCTGAGCTAACCAAGAGGAGCGCACTGCTTCTGAAGAACAAGAAGTCCATTTTAGTCCTGTGCCAACACGCAGACTGCAAACTGCTGAGGCAGGAAATGGATGATCAATGATAGATTTGTAATGTTTTACTCTGTGAACCGATCAGGATGTTCTGAGCTACATCAGCTCTCACACAGAGCGCTAACCGGACGAAACAGACTTCAAAATCTTTTGTGTCGTGTGAGTGACGTTTGCCTCTCAGCTGAGGTGTCACTAGATCTCAGACACAGCTCAGTGTTGGCAGTCCGTCGTGTTTACCCCCCTACATACCCCTCTCCTCCTCCTCCTCCTCCTCCTCCTCCTCCTCCTCCTCCTCCTCCTCCCCGGGGCTGTTGGAATCCCTCTCATGTCAGGCGGCGTCGGTCAGCTTGGCTCGCTCTGATGTGTTTCATTTAGTTTAGTGTAAGCTGTGGATGTCGTGGACATACACTAACCTGTGTGTGTGTGTGTGTGTGTGTGTGTGTGTGTGTGTGTGTGTGTGTGTGTGTGAGAGTGTGTGTTGTTAGGTGACCCTCCACCTTTGTCCTCACAGCAGGCACTGTGTGAGAGTGACAAACACGAGCTCTGTCCGTCTCTTTTGGCTCTCGGGGTGAATCTGTTTGTACACCTGCCACAGATTTCCCCACCACCACCCCGCACACACCCCACACACACACACACACACACACACACACACCAACTCCTAAATGCTGCTGCTGCTCTCACTGTCTGTCCATTCAAATGACCTGCTGTGCTGCTTTCAGCTTCCAAGAGCTCTTCTATGTATCCGTTTCCAGGAAGCTGCAGCCGGAGTAATGACACGGCTCTGACTGTGCCGCTCCTGCTCTCAGCTGAAGTGTGGTTTGTTCCCTCTGGCTCATCGATGCTCCGGACAAAGGCTCAGACCTTCGGTGGGTCGGGCTTTGGATGGAGGAGCAGCAGACGGACAGGTTTCCATCCATCTGCTGCTCATGAGGGTGGAGGTCTGTGACATGTTGCTGGATGTAAATCTTGATCTTCCGGTCTGCGCCCTGTAAATAGTTCCAGCTCTGTCCTCTGTTACACATTAATCCATCTTTATACAGAGCACTCTGCTTTCAGATGCAGGTTTACAGATAACGGAGTCAGAGGAGAGGTCCGGGTGGAGCAGCAGGGGAGGATGGAGGACTGATGTACTGTATTAGACATCAGATAAAGACTGTTTGTTCTCTACTGTAATCGGCTCTGCCTCAGTGCTGCTGTCTCTGAGAGCGGCATCATTTTCACTAGCTGCTGATAAAACAAGGCCTCAAAGGATTGAATGGGAAGCACACACACACACACACACACACACACACACACACACACACACCACACACACCACAGTTCTCTGAAGCTCAAATGGGCCTGTGTGCATTTATTTGCATTTGTTAGGCTTTTATACCTGTAACATTAAAAAAGCCTCCCTGAACCTCTTACCAGCGCTCCTTTTCTCTTCTTAGCTTCCTCCGTCAGCGTCCTCTTCACTCTCTCCTCCTCTGCCATCATGTCCAGAGAGGCTGCTCGGTTACATTGCTGTCTTGCTTGGCTCCGGTTCTGGCACGACACTGGCTCCCCATCAGCATTCCCCTGTAAACTTCTTCTTCTGAGCTCGGTGCTCTGAGCTCACAGTCCAGGCACGGCTAACAAACTGAGCTAACATTAGCTAACAGCAGCTACACCTGGAACCCCTGAGTTACGTGTTTTTACAGCTCGGATCGTGTTTTTGTAGGTCAGCTGTGACCGCTCTGGTTTTCTCGACATCGTAACGACGTCAGCATGTTCCAGCAGCTCGTGTTAAACTGGAGATGAAGTCCTTGAAGACGGAGAGAGAGAGAGAGAGAGAGAGAGAGAGAGAGAGAGAGAGAGAGAGAGAGAGAGAGAGAGAGAGAGAGAGAGAAGAGAGGAAAGAGTTAAATGTTTTCCCAAAGCAGATCTGCCTGACTGCTCGACCGGTTGATGGCCTTGCAGCCTGCCCGCTTGGCTCTCTGCCCATCTGACTGCCTGTCTGTCTGACTGTCTGTCTGTCTGTCTGTCTGAGCGGCTGCCTGACTGTGTTACTGCAATAATATGCTGACCATGGTGCCCTGCTGCCTTGACAACCAGCGGAGAGAGGAGAGGGGGACGGAGGAGAGGGGAGGAGGAGGAGGAGGAGGAGGAGGAGGAGGAGGAGGTGTGTGTGGGTAGAAAGCAAATATAGAAAAGAGAAAAAGGGGGAGAGGAGGAGGAC